>JAFVLL020010506.1:0-17500 GCA_021397915.2 Tor tambroides
GTCTTGTTTGTTCAACAAGACAAAATCAACTTTTTTAGGGCAACGAGTTTCCATAAATTTTTTAAGTTCAATCAACCTGTACGGGCTTACAGTGCTTACATTCTTCTCCCTATCCTCAGTCACATTCCATCTGATCCCAGCACAGTGCTTATGGAACATAATCATAGGTTCCTGGAAAATTGTAGATAAGAGGCGGTTTCTGCAAATCTGCACTTTGGATATGATGAGAAGAAAAACGAGAATTGTGTGTTCGTGGTGTTACACAGAACTGTTATAGCTATTTACGGGGGATGACCTCCTTACCCTTGGCAATTCTTTGACGTCTTTCAATTTCTGCACCTGTGGCCCACACAGTTGTATGCTCAGGCAAGGTTAAGTACAGGTTAAGCATGTACTACTTTGAGGAAGAATGGGAGAAAATGTCAGCTTATAGTGGCTATGCGTGTTTGAAACTCCATTCAGGAAGCATGTTGAGGAAAAGGTTTACTTGGAAACAATATATACTGTGAAAAGTAGGGTATAATGGGAATAAATGCCCACCTTAAGGAAAATGTGTTTTTCATGCTACTCACATAGTGTGTACTTGCAGAGCAAAAAAAAAGAAAAAAAAAAGAGCAACACATTTTTATTAGTAAAACATTTTAAAAGTACTTTGATTTGATTAAAAATAACTATATAACTATAACTTATATGAGGCAACCTAGGCTCTTTGGAAATAAATGCCTTATAATATAAATACTTTTTTTTTTTTTTTTGCAAAACTCCCCCCAAAAAATCCTTATACATACGATTCACTGCAGTTTCAAGCTAAGGTGAACACTAGAGACATTGAAACATCAACTACTGTTATTCCTTTTCACACAAACACACACACACACACACACACACACACACACACATATATATATATATATATATATGGTAACACTTTATTTTAAGGTCTCTTAACAAGTTGCTTATTATCATGCATATTACTACAATATTAGCCATTTATTAGTAGTAATTAAGCACATATTAATGCCTTATTCTACATGACCTTATTCTACATGACCTTATTCTACATCCCTAATCTTACCCAATACCTAAACTTAACAACTACCTTACTAACTATTAATAAGCAGCAAATTAGGAATTTATTGAGGGAAAAGTCGTAGTTAATAGCGAATATGTGTTCCCTTTCCTAAAGTGTTACCATATAGGGTAATATATATTATATATTACATGTTTATGTTTAAAAAAAAAAAAAAACACTTGTGCAACATTGTTATGACCTCAAAACGGCTTTACCATAGAGCATGATTTGTAAATTAATACTTTTTTGTTTGTTTGTTTTCTTTTTTTTATGTTTGGATCACATAACTAGATCTATATGTATGGCTTTTTGGAGTAAACTTGCTCAGTAGCTCACCTGGTACAGCACTGCACTTGTGTGGAGTCCTGTGAAACAAGAGTCACAATAAAAAAGATCAAAGGCTCGTTGAAGCAAGCTAAAACAGCATAGTTGCTTCAACAAATGACTATTTACTTCACCTTTGCTTTTAACACTATCAGTTAGGTTTAAACTAAGGTTTAGCATAGGTGATGTATTATTTTCAAACCTGAAAGAGCATTAACCATTTAGCTCCACTCTCTGGACATTCCATTTGCAAACTGCTGCACTAACAATCAACGTTTAAAAAGTTCCCAGTTTTTAGCACCACTCACTGGACATTTCACTTTAAAAGTTTCACAAAATTTGCCAGAAGCAACATAATATCATTTTGCAGAAATGTCGCCACAGGCACGATTTAGTTCATAATGACATCACACCGGTTCATTCTTCAATTTCACATAAAGTATATTGGGGCCTTTTCTCTATCTCTATACCTGAGAGTAGTAGAGTCACTTTGTCTGGGTCAGGGAGTTAAATGTTAATGATAGCCTGGGAGAGGTCCCAGAAAACAAAGAGAGACGTGGAATAAAAGAGAGCAGTTTCCGGAAGAACCCCTGCTTTCTACAATCCACAGTCACTTCAGTCAGACTTTAAACCTTATATAATTGTATATACATTGCACACACACACACACACACACACACACACAGAATTAAATTCATCTTCTCTGGCAGCTCTCTCTAACTAGATATAGATGAAATATCTCTAGTAGTTAGGGTTCATTTACCTTCATGTCCCGTGAGATTAAATGAAAACTCATTTTCAAATGATCCGATTTTTAACCTACAGTATTACATCTTACATAATTAGAAGTACTCAGCATATGCTCAACACAATCTTACTGTACCATCATCTTTTGTATTTGACTATTGATTTATTCATTTTGTTTATGAGTAAATTGAGTATTGTTAAAATTAAAATTATTGTAAAATTAAAAAAAAGAATATTACAAGTGATTCTTTGAAAACAGAAAAAAATAGAACACAGAAGAATATATATATATATATATATATATATATATATATGTTACGGGGCTGACGAGACGTGAGACGTGCGGATCCATATGCAAAGCTTTATTAAACAACATGGTTATACAGGCAGGGTCGGGAGACAGCAAACAGGTATGGCAGAGGTAAGACAGAGCAATCCGTGGAGCAAGCGAGGGTCGACGATCGGCGAACAGTATCCAAAGGGGCAAGGCAGAGAGATAATCCAGAGTCGAGAGCAATAATCCAAACGGGGCGAACAGAGTCCAAATGGCAAGGCAAAGGGTTAATCCAGGAAACACGGGCAGGGTCAGACACGGCAAGACAAACAAGGCAAGGCAAGGCAAGACTATGACTAAGACTAAGGCTCCGTAATGCAGCTATCTCTAGGAGAGTGATAAACGCAGAACAATACTAGGAGTTAACAGAAACACGGGATGGCACGGTATCGCAGCTAGCGCTAGGGGAGTGCTAAATGCAGATCAATACACGGCCCTGAAACAGAGAATGTCCATGGTTTAAATAGTGTGTGTGAATGAGTGATCAGTGGGATCAGGTGTGTGTCGTCAGTGCAATGGATTGTGGGAAATGCAGTCCAGCGTGCAATGTGGTGTAAGATTCCGTGTGGTGAGTTGGTGACATCTGGTGGCGAATAAACGGAAGAGCAAGGCCAGGATTCGTGACAATATATATATATACATACATATATATATATATATATATATATATATAAGGAAACAGTTTAATTACACCAGTATGACTAGTTGCTTTGCTCCAGGTAATATTTATAATTTTTATAATATTATTATTATTTTTTTTTTAATCCAGATTGACGTAGTGCACAATAATTACAATTTTAATTGAAATAAATTAAAAATAAGAACACTAATTTTCCACTTTATTAGTTTTAATACAGCTCTTGCCACTGCAATCAGCTCTTTTCCTGGGTATTGGTCAGACTGTGCATGACCAATTATTTCCTTTTCTGTCTTTTTTTTTTTTTTTTTTTTAGTTGACCATTAATGCATTAATTATCTGGTTTAGTTATCTGAATCTGATTACCCAAGGATTATGCTGTACTCAGCCAAGCTGTCAACAGTCTTGTTTTGGATAAGGTTTACTTTCCATTATGAATTTTCATATCCTACAAAACAGCATGCAGAAAAAAAAGAGCGATAGAGCGAGAGAAATATAAGCCTGTCAGTGTTTTGTCCCAAACAGTCCCAGGTTAAGTGTGTTTAAAGTCCACTTTTTTCCATTGAGAACATTCTCATATCAAATCTAAATATTATTGCAGATGTTACTGGAATGCTCCTGTTACTTTGCAAATATATAACGTGAGATTTTTAGGTCACATGTTAGCAAAGCTTTACTTAGGATTCATGCTTTTCTACTGGGAGAACAGCAGCTGAAAGACAATGGGACAATCTAGAGCAGCTTAAGGGGAGAGTTATCAGGGGAGAAACCAATGCACACATGAATGCTCTCATTCTGCCCAAAGGGTGGCCCTCAAACTGAAGTTTCAGTAACCCAGAGCAAGCTTTAGAGCCTTTTCGGCTGCATCCTCTCTGAGCGTGCTGTTCAGGCCCAGCAAGTCAGAATAATGACCTGGCCTTGATGCTGGGGACCATAAGGCATCTTGGGACAGGAAGTTGGTGGGGCAAACAGAATAAGGATAGGAAAGCAGGAGCTGTCAAGAGAGAGACAATGTTCTTATGAGCGGTTTAGTCACTCGGACACAACTGAGTGATTTTCATGTGACTTTAAAGGGTTTTTTTATTCCTTGGGAGAAGTCAGTGACTTCTCTTCTGTAACTAAAATAAGACTTTTTTTAAATTTTAAATCTAAATGGTTATCGATATCTCAATCTCAGCACTTCATTGAATTCAATACTCATTTTCAAAATGATGTTTAATATATCTTGTGCTACAAGTCACCTGATTTAACACATTGCTCATGACAGAATTACAAATTGATCAAAGCACCATTTTTTGCATTTTCAGAAAATGAGAAACAGCTTGGTTAAACGGTTTTGTGTTTTGTACTGCCTTAATTTCCAATGACTACTCAATTAAATTAAGTTTGCAGATGATATTGTTCTCATAGACCTCAACAAAAACAGATACATAAAATAATGGCCGTTTCAAACACTTTACCATTAAGAGCTCAATGCCATCTTGCTGATACAATAACACAACCAACCGATTCTCAAAATCTTCCTCTACACATGGTCTCAAACGTATGTTTTGCACATTCAAAATCTGTTTGAAAGTCAAAGTTGCTTGCCATATGAAGTGAAGGGAGCACTTAATAGGAAATGTCACTCCATCATCATCACCATAGTCATCATTGAATTTATTTACTCAGATTCATATCCATTTTGCAGAGACACATTTATGTGGCCATGTGTGAATGGAATGTGCAAACCCAGGCGGATCATCCGATCGATCACGACACATGGAGCGACTAAGTAAACAGGCCCAAAGGACATGTTGAAAGATGCAATTGGCTGAAATGTATCATCTCCTATATATAGTAATCACCCTCTCTGTGTTTCAACTGCACAACAACATCAGTGATGTAAACAACTTGTCACCTAATCGTTACACTATCCACTTTCCATTGCTAGTTAGTTTGTTAGTCAGTTAGTAAATGAACTCTACAGATATGAGAGCATATTTCTCACATTTTCTTAATAATATTGCATTATACAGTATACTATAAAGTATTTCACTTTTGTTTGTTATAATTCCATCAAATGATGTCAAAAATTGCTAAATTTATAGCCTGTTCAGACGGAATAGGGACTAGTTTTCTAAATGATGCTTGAGTTCTTTTCACACGATGTCTGTGATTTTATGCACCAATTCAGATGGGACTAACATCTCTGTGTTAATTATAGAGGTGGGAGTGTATGTGTTTCTAGATGTGGGTGTTACAGAAGGTCATATGCAGGGTTTTTTTTTTTTTTTTTGCATCGTGCATGAAGTGTATGTATTTTTATGAGTTTATAGAAATGGCTGCTTATAAAACCCACACAAATGACCAGAGAGATCTAGACATGTATCTTAAATGAAGCTAGGGTTTTATCCATCCAGATGAAAGGTGCAGCATGCTGAAAGTTAGTGTGTAAACATTAGCTCAGGTTAGTCAACAAACTCATGAGGAGAAGCATTGGAATAATATATCAGCAATTTGTTCTGGAAGTTTTACAGAGGAAGTGTGAGAAAAAAATATCATACGGGATAAAAATCTCAAAGTACACCTGACACAAATTTCTCTAAATTTCTCAAATCACTAAGACAGAACAGCACTTAATGCAGGCTTCCCATCTTTCCAGTAAGTGAGAGGACTCTAACTGTTTAAATGCACTTTCAGAGGTGCTAGCTTTAATACATTCTTTCCAAATCGATCACATTACAGTTAGATATCGATCAGTGTGTGTCCATGTAGCCAAATTACTGACTCTGCAGTCTTCGTAAGAGCTAAAACACACAACTGTACTGCACCAACCATTATGCAATTGATCTACAAACCACAACTACCGAAGAGATAAGCCGGTCCAATGGCTTTGTAAAGTAGGAATGGAAAGATGCTCTTTGCGTTTACATTTTAAACAAATGGCCAGCATGAATCAGAAAAGGGTATTTGCTATATTTACATGCAGTTCAATCTATAACACGTTGTCTCCTCTACTCTTATCTTCTTTTCCAGACTGCAGGTATTGCTGATTCTATCTTTCACCAACTCATGTCCGTTCAGTCACTTCCTGTTAATGTTCTGATTCTTGGTTGATTAATACATTGCCAGTGACAGGTTTTGATGTCTTTCTGTCCAGCCATCAGGTCCTCATCGAGTTAGATACAGACTTACAGTCTCTTCTGTGGAGTACAGGGATATTAATACAGACATTTGTGAGTACAGAAAGGCTTACAAATCAAGTTTTTATAGTCATCTGAAAGCTAAACAGTGCACATATTCATTTATTTATATAGCTAGATCACTGCCATCAGCCGGTGCATTATAAATCCCCATCTCATCAACAGGCAATCTGCTAATGCATACACAAGATCAATTTCTGCCAAGTCAGGTGGACACACTGAGCAAATCTCTTGCCTTTCTCTCCATAAGCACACATGCATAGGCTCACACACTGAAATAAAAAATAAAGAGAGGGAGATGTGCATGAAAAGACAGGACACAGAAAGCCTCGGATATCCCTTGCACAGCAAGTTGGCTGACAAATAGCCCCTGCTAGGGTTCTGCACACACATTTGCGTTGACTTATTGATTAACTTCTTGTTACTTACTTCATCCTTGTGTTCATTTACAACAGCCCTCACCGATTGTGGGAGACTCAAACATTGCATGCTGGCCGCTTTTAGCTTTCACTCTGTGTTTTTTTACAAGGCCAGAGGGGATGTCCGCGCCAGCTTTTGATAGGATACGCTGTCACCATCTCGCACGTCACTCGGGGCATTGAGAGTAGCAACAAACATTGATCCGAGGGAAAAGCAGATCATTTGAGGGATGGCACGGCTCCAGCTCAGAGAGGCGAGTTTTGCAGCCAGCTTTGCTAGAAGCTGTCCCAGCATTCCCACACGCACGCTACATAATGAGAGCACCTTTTGATTACAGTCGAGTTGAATGATGGAGGAGAGCGCACAAAATAAAACTCAAATGAAATGCACAGGATTCCTCGGGTCATTTTCATGCGATTTGGATGACGGTTACAGTCTGTGGCTACTTGTTTTGAATAAACTGGCGCACTCTGCCATATGGGGTGCCAAGAGTACCTCAAGTAATTTTGTATATTCTGAAGGAATTACGTTAGATAAATTGAATTTAGTACACATACACACACACACACTCTCACACACAAGCTGCATTTTGTATGTTTTTGTGCACAACATTTAAGTTCCTTCTATACTGTGCACATAAAGATGTATGTATGTTTTATTTCAAATTAATCAATTGTATATTTTGTCCCCAAAGGTGTTGTCTAAATCATAAAATCCACAAAATGTGTGCACAAAATGACAAAATGCAACTCTTTCTGTGTATAAAATGAATAAATGTAGTGCATTTTGTATCATATAATGAATTCAATCCACAAAAGTACAGCAGCATATCTTAGCATGGATTTTCATTTTTTGGGGTGCATTTATTTAGTTTTCTCAAAAGGGGCATTCCATAGACTTTTAGTGGTTTAGTAAATAGCTCATTTTAAATACTATAAATACTATAATATAACCCCACACCGTAACCCATCAAAAACCATACCATACACTCTCAGAAATAAAGGTACAAAAGCTGTCACTGGGGCAGTACCTTTTCAAAAGGTACATTTTTGTACCTATTAGGTTCAAATATGTACACTTTAAGTACTAATATGTACCTTTAAGGTACCAAAATGGACCCTTTAGGTACAAACATGTACCTTTTGAAAAGGTACCACCCCAGTGACAACTTTTGTACCTTTATTTCTGAGAGTGTACCTCAACATGTTACTTTCCATAAAAGTAATGATGTAGCATCATTACTTTTAGCACGAGTAACACATATTTGAATGTGTTACTTTTAAATTTATAGCTCCCCCGTTTTAAACCACATCTACTTAGCCTGCTATATGTATGAAACAGCAATAAACAATAAAAGTGTCACTCTTAGCTCCGAGTGCAATGCAGTCTATCATTCCCCCCTTCATTACCGCAAGCACATACTCAACCTTCTCAGTCAATACATACAAGGGTCAGAATCCTGTCAATCACTTGAGTACAACTGAGAATTAATCAAACATAAAGTGATATATCACGCTCATTAATCACCCTGCCTCTATTGCCCGCGTCTCCCTCAAAGAAAATGACTTCCCTTATCTCCGTCTGAAGTGTTGCCACAATGAGATTTGCTTGTATAATCCTCGAGACGGAGCGCGAAGGAGCCCTAATGAGGCAGGGTGGCGGGCACCAATGCTCTGAAGGCGGTGTGAAGAGCTCTCAAGGAAGAATAACGGAGCGGAATGTGATAGGAGTGAGCACTGAAGCAAGGCTGCTAGGTTCAGTTCAGTGCGCTGGAAGTGTCATTTGACTGAGACAGTATTGAAGGAGGACTCAAGAGGAGGGTTATTATGGATACAATGAGAGGAGGTGGATCAGCTCGGGTTGGCGCATACGCCGCACACATGTCATTAAAACCAAACCGTCGACCTGTCATTACAGCAAGGTAGTTTAGTAAGTCGTTAGTGCTCAGACCATTTTCAGGTCTGGATTTATTGCTATTGTACTTATATAATAATAGCACAGCGTTTAGTCCATGGTGACATTGTGGAAGATGGTTTAATAATCTCTACTGCTTAAATTTAAAGGGAAGGTTCGCTTAAAAATGAAAATTTTGCCATTTACTCACCCTCATGTCATTCCAAACCTGTGACTTTCTTTTTCTGTGGAACATAAAAGAAGATCTATTGAAAAATGTTTAAACACTTTGTTGATTTTGTCCATGCATAGAAAGTCATTCGGGGCAATACAGATACACAGTATTCTATGTATAGTACAAAAAAAAAAAAAAAAACAAACCTTTAAATCCTTAAATCTATTGACTTCAAATGAGTTAATACTGATAATTCTTCTCACCTTTTCTTAACAATTTGTCACAGTTATGTTCTGTAGAGTTCTGTTTCTTTGTCCCTGTGCCTGTGTTCCCTTTGCTTATTAGTTTCTGATTAGTACACACCTATTTTAGTTCCTATTAATTATCTAGTCTGAGTATTTAAGCCGTAAGTACCTTCTGTTCATTGTTCAGTCTCATGTATGGTAATATTATGGTTGAAAAAGCTATGACTGTTTTATAAGTTTACGTTCCATAGGGTCTAACTAACCCGAAATGTGAAAACAGTCTGCCTTTTAAGTCTGTTTTTTTTTTTAAGTTTGAAGAACACATTTTTGTTGGAACTACCCCTTAAATTGTAGTTAATATACTGCTTGCTGTGTTTTGTGATATATTCATGGAAATCTATATGCAATGGTTATGGATTCTTAAAAAAAAAAGAAAACGCACCCTCAAGTTGTTCCAAACCTGTATTAATTTCTTACTTTTGCTGAACACAAAAGAAAATATTTTTGAAGAATGTTGGTAACCGTTATGTATTTATTTGTTCCCCCTCCCCCCATACCATGGAAATCAATGAGCATCTAACATTATTTTACTAACATTCCAACATTATTCAAAATATCTTCTTTTATGTTAAACAGAAAATTAAATTAATTAATTAATTAATTAATTAATTCAGTCATTAATTCATTAATTAATTAATTCATTCTGCTTTGAAAAAAAAAACTGAACTGGCTGAACTATTCCTTTAAGTTCATAGTTTCTGAGTTGGAACGTACTTTAAAGGCAAAGACAGCAGTTGGTTACAAATGGTTACAAAAGTTGAATAACGACCACAGTGAGTATAGCTTAATGCCAATTAAACGTCATTTTCATTACTTCTCATGATCTCTCTCTTTTTGTCTCCCTCTGTGGGCCCACATCTGCTCGGCTTCAGAGCTTTACTAGGATTAATTGATGTGACGACAGCATGCATATGGTGCATTATTATTAGATGCTAATATGACTATGACCACTGGCAGATAACAGGCTACATCTAAATACTAGAAGTGTGAAAAACAAATGAGCTCCAATTCAGAAAATATAGATATGGCATTGAAACATGAATTAAAAAAAAAAAAATGGCAATGATGTGAGAAAAATGTGTGTTTATTGTTTTGGAGCACAGCTAGATAAGCTAATTGTGGGAGGTGTTTATAACTCTGTGCAGTGGACTGGTGGATGCAGCTGGATCACAACTACAGAGGAAAGAAACACACACACACACACACACACACACACACACACACACACACACACACACACACACACACACACACACACACGAGTCATTTCAGCTGCTCCCTGAATGAGGTCTCACTCTTTTAGGCATTCATTAAAATAAAAATAAAAAACAAAAATAAAAAAACACTTTAAAAAGTTTTCTTAATTAGTGTTTTTGTTGTTTCATAGTAAAGATACCATCTTTAATATACATGAATTTACTTGAGAAGTAAAAATGTGTGAGAGATAAATAATTGTCTTTAAAGAATATATTGTGAATCAAGTTGAATTAATTTTTTTCTTACCCCGCTGGCAAATTGTTTTTTTTTTGCTTGTTTTAAAGCATTAACCTCACTTAAAGTTTGTTAGATTTAAGCTTCAAACAAGAACACAAATAATATTTGTGAATGTAGCAAGACACACACACAAACAAAGATTTAATATCTTATGCTGTTTTCTTTCCAAGGTAAAGTGATCTTGTTTTGCTGTATACTGATTGTTTGTAGTGAAGAATCTGCCTTTGTCTTTGTTTCATGCCTTCATTATTCTTTCAGTGACTGAAAAGAACGACATTGTCTCTGACATCTCAACTTAATCTTTTACTCTTGTTACTTCTACAGCTGTCTCTCTTCCTTTGTCAGTTCAGATGTCTGTCTGTCAGCAGTTTGTTTCTACACCTGCTCCTCAGTGCTGTCCTGGGCAGAATGGCAGACTGTGCTCTCTAAAAAGTCCATAATTAGTCTCGAGTGGGACCCCATTTCAGCACCGCCTTCGGTCCCCTTCCTTTTGCTCTCTCTCTCCCTCTTCATTTACAAAGATTCAAGGTTTAAGAAAGCCTTAACACAGGATGATTACATTGCAGTATGTAATCAAAATGATTATATGATTCACTGAATAATTAAGACAATTAATCACAAATCATTTTAAAACAAACTCTCCGATAAAGACAAATATATAATGTTATTGTGACATTTTTCATTCATTTTTTATCATTAATTTTCCAAAATTAATGTTTAATAGATATCTCCAGTTAATTTATATTAATCATGCACATTATTGTATATGATAACCTAAAAATGAGTTTATCTGTGCTGAGGCAATGTTGTTAACAGCCCTTAAAAATATCTTTGGTGAAAACAAATCTAATGAACAGAGTGTGTTGGTGAACATATTATAAAGAAATTGGGAAAAAGAGTGAGGAAGAAAAATGGTAACAAATATAAATAAGATCCTTAAAAAAAATCTAGCGACTGAGAGAATATTAATTAATCATGTCTATATTTAACATTACTCTCTGCCCCGTCTTCAGCTTGGCCCCTCTCTGTATTCCCAGCTAGCGCTTGTTTTCTTTGATCAAACAAATTTAGTCTGTTTTTGCAAAAAGTGTGATGATGATCTTAAAGAGTTAACTGCTGCGAGTCTCCAGTGAAAGATTGTGATTTGTAAAAGGTTCTCCTCTGACTTTCAAGAACAAACTCACTTTCATCCTCTTTCCCTCCTCTGCTCCTAAAGAGATATTATATTTGCCAAGGCAAGTTTTCATATATTTATTTAATTATTCAGCTTCATAAAAGACAACCATGTGGAAAACCAAAGGGAAACTTGAAACTTCAAAGCAAAATCTGTTTTATTTTTTTCATTTATTTTTTGTCATACTCGTTCCTAATCAAACTCCAAAAAGTACAAGGCAGGCGGCCCATCATTCTTCGGTTCAGTCTGTCCGTTTGTTGTTTGTTCATTAAAATCAGGATTGGCAGACCACGTTTGTACACATCCTGGAGCTGAGGTTAACTTTTTTTTAATGACTAGTGGGTTTTTGAGGAAATAAAAACACTTTGTCCTTTCTGCTTTGATATTAGTTTTTGCTTTAAAAGAACTTTGGCTACTCTGACAAATTTTACCATTCTTTTATTTGAACTTATCTCTCCATAATTACTTCATTGTGATATTCATTGTGTTTACTTTACTGTTTGATCAAGTGAGTCCATGCAATCAAACAAGCAATTGCACTTGTTTGTTGTTTTGGAGGCCCATCTCAGCACGGCACAAATCTTACATGTAATGCCTTAAACTACACTGGCAGACATTAACATTGTTCATTTTCTGCAGCTGACTTTCATAGCGACACAAACCGCTAGTCAAACCAAGCACACAAGTTGTCCGTTTCTTTTTTCTTATCATCTACCACATACAAAAAGTCCTGTAAATGCATTTTAGATTAAAATGCTTTCTAGATTATGCATTTTAGATTAAAAGATCTCAGGACAAGTGTGTGGAATACCTCTCTGTTCCCCCACAATCCTCTGTTTGCCCCCTGCTCAACAAGGCAATTAAGCACACGATCCATGCCCTGTAGCTACGAGGCCTTTTGCATCGCGGTGCACCAGAATGCCCAAGGCGCATTATTATCCTGTAATTCTGTACCACCTGCCTAGTCTTAACGATTAACTAATTGGCTTTGTGCGTGTTCGGAAACTATAAAGAAATAAGGCACTTTATGGCTTGGATAGCAAGGTTGGTAACTGCTCAGCAGAGAGGAAAAATCTAGCAACTACATCATTAACATGGCTTAATATAGCATCTGGCTTTTTATCTAAAGTATCTACCTTTTTATGTACTATTATTGATCTGTACAATTTAAAATAAATAAATAAATACATTTATATTTACATAAAAAAAATAAAGCATACAAGAATTCTTATAGTGAATAATGTAGTGAATTTTTAGAACTATTTAATTTTAAGTGATATAACTGTGGTATTATTGAATAATAATCTTTTTTTTGTTGTTTTTTTTTAACAAATAATCATTTGAACTGCATCAATCTAATATTTCACCTGGATGACTGGAGATTGTGGGGAATTTATAATTAAAAATGCCTTAGGCAAATCAACAGTCAGAATTAGTGGATCAGGTAATTATTATTATTTATTCTTTTCTAAACTGGTTTACCAGGATATTTTTGCTGTTGTTGTTGATGGTTATGCAAGAGGTCTCTACATCTGTAACCAGATTCTGTTTAACCTCCAGCTGTGCAGCATGTTTACTAGGTTCCTGTGGTACAATAACTCACACATTCAGTTCCTGGCTCTCCTCTGTGTCTATTAAAACTCTGTCCATAAAGCTAAAATATCCTTTAAGGCTTTTAACTCAAAATGTTGCTTTTGTACATGACTGTAAAATGCTATGTTTTTGTTGAAAGTAGCCATAAAATGAATACAATTCAAATACAGTGAATTTGATTATATAATAAAACACCAAAAATGTTACAGCCCTAGAGAAATGACAGTATTTCAGAAGGATGCTTTAAATGTTTTGCTGATGTTCCTACATTCCTTCACTTTGCATAGGTTTGATAATACCTCACGGATTTTCATTCCATTCTAACAATCAGACACTCATTAACTTGTCTAATTACAGACAGCTAAGAGAGAGAAATATCTTGCTATTTTCCCCAGGAGTTGGTGTGCTCTTGATCGCTTGCACACCTCACTCTACAAATTAACACTTTCATATCTATTAACTGAGACATCATTTCTGAAATTGCAGATGTGTTCTTTATTCAGACATAAATATGTAGACTAAAGTTAAAATGGCAATAACAAGACAGCTATAAAACAGTCCTGATACTGGCTGATGTTGCTTTCGATTAAGATGATGATGGTGATGAAGGCATTGAATACTGAGGGCACAAAATCTTAAGATTTCATAAGGATCCTGCTGCTCCAACTGAAAGATTTCTTAAATATACATTCAGTGCCTGAGGAGGTGACTACAGTAACCTACACATACAGTGTTCATATGTTCTCTCTCTCACACACATTCAGTAGCTAGCTATGTAGTTTCTGTAAAAAAAAAATGAGAATACAATGACCCTGGAAATCAGTTCATGAAACTCAAGAACGCTCAAGAGTGCTCCAGAAGCTACTATGATTACTGAGCATTAATTATGGCAGAATAACAAGATTCCCACGCTTCTGCAATTAATAATGTGTTACTCTAAAAACAAAGCTCATGGTGACTAGTTGTGTCAAGATGAAATGCATAGATTTCTGAAACACTGCATTTTACAAGTCTGTGAAATACTTAATGCAACATTACATGACAACAAATCATTTGGTGACAGCATTTGCGTTTGGAGACATTTGAAGAGCATGTCATGTTTTGCTACGATTTATGCAGCTGTTGTGAAGCTGTTGTGAACTATGACATTTTCTGAAGTGCAGTATTTCAAGGGATGTTTCATTCATGTCGATGTTGTGTTGCAGCTATGTCAGCATCATTTTACACGCTGGCAAAATGGACAATGATAAAGATTACAACATTGATAAAAATACACTTTCTGCTATATATAGTATATAATAAATATATGAAATACTTGAACTACTGCCTTTCACCTTAAAATGTACTGATAATCAACATAATAATAAAGGTGGCACAGCAGAAAGCACATGATGGATCAGAGTTTATCTTAAGTGGCCTGTTCATAAAACATGGCCAATGCAATAATTTGCATTTTTGGTTAAAATAATAATACTAGTAATATGTAATCCGTCATAGTTATGGATGTCATGTTTGGTTAGTTTCATTGTCATGGACTTTTGGTTTGTTTCTGATCACTTTCCTGTTTCCTTAGTTTTAATTTCCCTCCTCATTAATCATCACAGCTGTTTATCATTTTGGTTCATCGTGTATTTACGTTTCTCTTGGTTTCCTCTTCTTTTTGGATTTTGGTTGTGTTTAGTGCACACTATTACGCATGAGCGTAGATCACGCGGGGGACGTGTCCCCCCGCTTTTAATATCATGTAAATTCGTTCCCTGCACTTTTTCGGGCAAGTGTGTTCACATAGAAGTTTTTAAGAGCCGGTGTGAATAAATATAGATTTAAATTCAAAGAGATGGGATAGTCTGTGCATGACAACTGTGTATACCATTTCCGTCCCCCTCACTTCTGAAATGATGGCTACGCCCCTGCTGTTACGCATTTTGGACTTTTGCTCATTAAAATTACTTTTGTTTGGAACGTTTGACTCTTCTTCCTCTTTGGATCTTGATAATTCATGACAAGGGATTTCTGGGAATACCATTTAATAGTTTTTCACCATAAATTATAAGGTAATTCATGGTGAGAAACTACAAAATTCACTTATGGAAGAATTTATTTCCAACTAATATTATTGTTTAAAGCAAAGTGATTATACAAGCTGCCATAGATGATTTCTGTAAATCCCTACCTGGGACATTCTGGAGAGACAGCAAATAACACATTGTCACTCAGTCAGGCGTCAGTGTTTTGCATTACGCTATAAAATCTCTATTGACAGTGTGTTTTCAAATCTCACATATGTCAAAACACATGGGAACAGCTACTTAGCTAATGTTCAGCATGCCTATGCCATACAAACATTGTCATTGTCACCATCAAAATTGCATACATATCTTTACGCATTGTCTTCCTCTTAATTTTTTATTTTTATTTTTTTCTTCAGGTTTGCTGTGAGACAAGCCACCCCGTGTGCTATGAATATAAATGTAAAATGGGAGCCCGCTCCATCAGTGAACTATCAGAGACAGCTCCCACCCCTACACATCCAAACCTTATCTTTACATTCCACTGCATATGGATTTGCTTACTGGCATCCCTCCTGTCAACCACTGCAGGAAAACACAATATGCTGCAGAGATTATTATGCAGTGATGGAATAAATGTGTCCTGGTTTAATTTATATTCAATGAATCATATAAGCTGAGATGCATTTTCCTATTATTGGTCATCCATGTCATGTTAATAGTTCATGCAA
This sequence comes from Tor tambroides, assembly GCA_021397915.2. NCBI lineage: Eukaryota > Metazoa > Chordata > Actinopteri > Cypriniformes > Cyprinidae > Tor > Tor tambroides. The sequence continues at coordinate 16,094 of JAFVLL020010506.1, forward strand.
CATTACTGCAAAGTAATTTATGCTACATTTCTTCATATATTGTTAGTGGGGTTAGCTGGGGTCGGTGTGGAAAATAAGCAGAAGGTCATATGAAAAGATTGTAGGTCTTTCTTGTGTAGTGTAAGCAAATGGAATCAAATCCAACATGTCTTCTTATAAAAACCGATCTATGGTGAACACTAGCTCTGTAAACACAGAGTTTAAACACTTATTTACATGAGTGACAGCCATATTATACACTGCATTCAAAATATTCAAGTAATGATGACCGTAATTCCATTCCATTCACGTTTACAGAACATAACTACTTTGTAATGCAATCTTACTGTCAAAAATAGTCACTCAGAGTGACACTTATGGCAAAACTTCAAGAATCAACTATAAACCACAAGTATCCAAACTTATAAAAATCCTAACGTGTTGTTTAAGATTCTCAAAGATGTACAAAAATATTCTTTTAATGAAGTGGGAAAATCGCTTTGCTCTCATACAGCATAATTTAGAGCCCGTCAGACCCCCAACAAGGACTTGCAACAAGCTCACCAACCTAGATTTAAGAGTTGTTCACCTTGAGAAGCATAAAAAGACATTATTCAAATGGTAATAAATGGAGCAGCCTCCTCTCTCTGCTTCCACCCCCAGCCAGGCAGCATGTATTTCACAGAGGAAAAAAATGAACCAAAGAAACAAATATAAACAGAAGACTTGCTAAAGCAGTTCTCTGGAGAACAGCAAGATTAATGCCCTTATTCACCACTGGATACCAGGCGGCTGCAGCTATACACATGCCTTTTATGGCAGTAGTATTTTTGACTGGCATCTTTGAGCTCCCATTTGAATTATTTAATAGAAGGCCCTATTCTTTGAGTGCACAGAGAGAGAGTGTGTGAGGGAGAGTCAAGGCGACAGAAATATATGTTTGTTTGTCAGTGCCTATTCTCTGTTCACTTGTGGAATGCATTTTTTCCTCCCTCCCTTATCCTCCCTATCTTTCTTTCTTGTTGCTTCTTGCATCTAAAGCATAGTCGGCTGGGTATTCCCGAAACATTTGACTCTCTACTGGTGGTCAAGCACAAACAAGCCAAGTTAATGACTAAAGGTCTTTTATAATTTTTTTCATTTCTTTTCTTTTTCTGGCTGTGAGGGTAGTTTGTCAAGCAGAGCACAGAATGCACTGGACAGTGTGTTACTGTAACAGTGATTTTCAATGAGGTTTTGCTGTTGGCAGGAGCTATCTACAGATTTTTAGTGGGTTTGAAGCAGCAAAATCAAGGGCACATTAATTCCACACGGCTAATCTAAATAGAAGGCTGTTTTCCTCACTGGAGAAAATCATATTGATCCTATCTTTCCATGAGTCAAATCTAGTGTATAATGCATAACTCCAACTCTTTTACATTACTTTAC
>JAFVLL020010506.1:22500-26999 GCA_021397915.2 Tor tambroides
AAGCCAGTGCAGCAAAGCCAGCACCGGAAAAATGCTGGACCACTTCCTTGTGCCAGTCAACAGTCTAGCTGCAGCATTTTGTTTTAGCTGCAGCAGTTAGAGCAGATTTTTAGACAACTCTAAATATAACGAGTTGCAATAATCCAATCTGGATGAAATAACAGCATGAATCACGGTTTCCATGTCCTCAAAAGACAGAATTCTCTTCAATATGGTAATAATTCACAATTGATAGAAGCTACTTTTAACAACAGCACTGACTTGTGTATCAAACTTCAACTCTGAGTCAAAGAGTACACCAAGGTTTCTTACTTGAGTGTTGATATTAGTGGCTAAGGGGCCTAGATGTACAGAAAGCTATTTGGCTAATTTGGGGGGGGGCAAAAATCACCACTTCCGATGTAGACTCATTGAGCTGCAGAAAACTAGAAGCCATCCATGCCCTTAATTCATCCAAACACTCAAACAAAGTTGAAATATTGGAGTCATTGTTACATCTTAGGGGCAAATACAGCTGGATGTCATCAGCATAACAATGATAAGCCACATTAAATTTTTGACAGATTAGACCCAAAGGAAGTATATATATATAAATATATATATATATATATATATATATATATATATAAAGCGACTTAGGTCCAATCCTATTTCTACCCCTTGGCCCTTCCCCATTCCCCTACCCCTCCATTTTGTGCATTCACGTGAAGGGGTAGGGGTGTCTTGACTCTCTTTTGGTTGGAGGGTTTTTTTTTCGGGACCACACTACATACGAAGGGGTATGAATCATCTCAGCGTAAACCAGCTGCAGCGGCAACATGGCTGCCTGAGCGAACAAAAAGACACATAAATGTAAGCATTATTGGCATTAAGAAAGATTTTAATGAAAAGTAATAATTTGTTTTATGTTACATTCAATCGTGAGTTCATATTTATGGTCATGTTATTCAAAGAAATGTTGGCAAAAAAAAATCGCTAAAGTTTCCTAATGTTATATTATTACTGACTGCACGGTAGTGGAACAACATATTTTCATGTCTGATCAGGGCAATAACCACCACAGACATTGAGGTGCTAGTTCCCCCAATAATTATAAATCGCTAAACCTTTTTCTCAAAGAGAGAGAGAGAGAGAGAGAGAGAGAGAGTGTATGTGTGAGTTTAACGTTACTTCAAAAACAGTGATTTTATCCTCTCGTTGCTGGAAAATATAATGTAGCGATTGAGTATTTAAACTGTTATTAATAAAAGTCGTGGGGCAGCGTTGACAAGTTTCTTTGCTCCTGGATGTGAGCTGCGCGATCTCCGATATTTGTGTGTGTAAGTGTGCGTGTCAGTAAGCAGCGCATTAATATAGAACGGTAATTAAAGTCTCTAATGCACACCGGTATAGGTGTGTGTATTGTAGGAGCTAGACGACGGATGATCACATGTGATGGTATAGTAGTGGTGTCTCAATACTTAGTGGAATATTTTCACCCCTACCCCTAGGTAGTCTGTTTCAAGGGACAAGGGGAAGGGGTAGGCAGAGGGGTAGGGGTAGGGGAAGGGGTATAAAATAGAAATGGGATTGGGCCTTAAACTTAAATTACTCCATAATTTTTGATCATACAGATAAGAGCAATACATCATTCGAATCTGTTAAGGGTCTACTTTTAATTACACTCATAATAACAACAAAACTTTGTGCTTTCGTAAAATAAAGAAAACAAACAGGGTGTGCCATCTCTGTCTCTGTTATTTTCAATCTTCATTGTGTCAATAAAATGAACAGAAACTCAGTCAATACTTGACATACAAACATGAGATATATATCTATAGAAAGCTTGACTTGTCTACTCTTAAATGGTTAGTCATGTCGAAAACAAATATTCTGTGATAAAGTTATCAGTATGAAACAAACGCGCTGTCCAGTCTTTCCTGTCTGACTTCATTATCTCTAATGTGACCACGCCCACGAGCTACTATTGCTTTTGATATTACAATCGACCATGTGAGACGGGTGGACATGTAAACGCCCACATCACTCTATAAACACAGCAGCAAGACTTTATCAAGTTAATCTCGGCTACTTTTGTTTCTGGAAGAAGACGGGCTGTGAGGAATAAGCTTTGGATAACCCCAGAAAAAGGAGGAGATTTGACGCACGGCTTGATTCAGCGGAGGAGATCATTTACATGTAAGTCTTTCTTTTATTAGCCTACTTTGTGTATATATATATATATATATATTACAAATATATAAATAATTTTATATTATTATATAATAATAATAAATTATATATTATATATAATTATATAATTACAAATATATAAAATATATAAATAATTTAAAGATGAAGACTGACTGAGACACTGAGAAATGATTTTCTTTTACAACAGTGAGCAGGACAGAGGTTATTTTAACAGAGACGCCTCTCCTACCCTTGACCTAATCTGGTCTCTCCCCTTTATCTCTCCCCATCTGCCTCCAATCACCTAACCTCATCTAACAGATAAACCTGTCTGTCTGATAAAACAAGAAGAAAAGAGGTGTGGGGTTGGAGGCTTCTGTGTGGGTGGGGAGGGCCAATGAGGTGAGCTTGGATTTTAAATGTATCTCATAAAGAAAAAAAAAAATCCCAATTTACATTACTAGGGTGGGAGACTCCTCTGGGAGAGCACAAGAGGCTTTTTGATGGATGAATAAAAGTACACTATGAAGGAGAATAGTGTGGTGAAAAAAAAAAAAATCCTGGATGACCCGATTTTGCAAATTTGGCCCGTGGGAATAGAGGGAGAGAAAGTGAGAGAGACTGAAAAGTCACCGATTTAGGAGATGCATTTGGGGAAAGTGATATCGCTCCTCATCCTCTCCAGCCTCAGCTAAATAAAAGAATAAAATTTATCATTGTGGCAAAGAGTGAGCGGAGAGCGAGTGAGAAACTTTTCACCCTTCAGCAGGTTACCTTGTTCTCGTTCTATAAATCCTCTAAGACAAATACTTTTTAAAATGCCCTGAAAACACAGATCCAAGGAGAAACATTTAGGTTCATTGGGAGGGCTCATTGGAATATCCGAAACATGATTACAGTCCCTCCCTGCTGTTTATTGTTGGATTTGGAGTGAGCTATTCCCGAGGCCTTAAATTGGATCAGTTGTTGGCATTCTGGTGAGGTGGTCTCAGGTCAGGTAAGTCAAATTGATGGAGACCTGATTAAATATGAGACAGGCAGAAACGGCCTGAGAGGGATACAGAAATAAGATAAATACTCCTACACTTCTAGAAAGTCTTCCTGGAGAAATTACATTTACTTAAATTTTAATGCAAATTGTGCCATACAAAATAGCTAAATTGTCTTGGCCTATTTAAATTTTCAGTATCAGCCTGCAGATATAAATACTGTTTTGTTTTTGTTTTTTTGTTTGTTTTACTGTCACAAACAGTAAATTTCATTTAAAGTCACCTTTATGGTGATAGGTGTTCCTGATGGTAAAGCTGGTGTACTCAGTTCAAATCAAATTGGTTTACTGTAGCTCTTTGAAAGAGCAACTACACTGCGGGAGATCATCTCATAACATCTTGTTTCCAATCTAACCACAGATTTGACTCATCAGCACAATTTAAACCCTCCACTAAAACGTCATGTAACAGCCACCCGGGCCTGCATACATGTCTCCCAGCAACATCCTAAGACATGTAAAATATTAGTTAGTTTAACAACACTGTAGCGTTTGGACCGATCAGACACACAACTATTTGTTATATTTAACAAATAATCTCTTATGCCCCCTCACCCAACCAAAGGGCCAACTATGAGGGTCTGTGGACCCTTCCCCCGAAATGCATCTAACACCTCAGAAAGGCAGAACAGGCCTCTGGTTCCATGGCAACCCATCTGATAACACTAGTCTTATTGCTCAGAGGAATGCAGGCAGAGCAACTCTCACTATCTTTTTCCTATAGGAAAGACATTATGCCATAAAAATGGACTCTTCTCTAATTAATTCATAGAAAAACTTTTCTTTGAATGAACACATATCTACAGGTCATTGTGTATATTATTACTGTTCGTGTATATGTTATTGTGTATTGTATACTGTTTTATGCATGCTTACGATAGATCACTAGTTAAGATCACCTTACTCATACCATGTTTGGTCTCCATCAATTCATCTTCGGATGATCTAATTGAGAGTGAATATTACATGTTGATACCTATGTAACATATTAGTGTCCTAAGAATCTTTAGTAGTTTGTCCATTGACCCCAGGCGAATTACCTTTGCAAATTACCATGTTCAGCGACAAAGAGTCGTAAAACTTTCCCTCCAAAAGTTCAAGACACCATTGGCTCTTTGACACCCCAGAGGTGTGACCTCTATAGCAGATAAAGCTCTCACATCAGTGACCCGCCTCTAGTCTGCGGTTCTGTTAGATCCTAAGAGGATGAGGAGGATGTGAGCTAGAACTCTTCTGGACCCTTAAGTTTTTGTGCCAGGCCTTGCGGCCTTGACTTTCC
>JAFVLL020010507.1:0-10431 GCA_021397915.2 Tor tambroides
CACCGTATGTCTCCATTCCCTCTCACCTCTATGGATAAAGCCTTCATCACTGTGCTGGAGATGACCGCAGTTCTGGGCACTGAGATCATTAACTACAGAGGTACAAACACATTCTGCATTGACTGTTTACCTTTCATGCTATCTTTCTTTTAATGATTTATTCCTTTTAAAGCATATTTTTGGATGCTGGAAGTGAATCCCAGTGTGTGAGAGATGTAGATCGTGTCAGTGTGAGTTAATCTGCAGTGTTATTGATCCTTCTGTAATCTGATGAGAGCTTCTTATCTTCAAACCGTGTGTGTGTGTGTGTGTGTGTGTGTGTGTGTGTGTGCGTGCTTGCGTGCATGCGTGTGTGTGTGTGTGTGTGTGTATTTTTGTGACAAATTTGTAAAATGACATGGGTATGACATAGGTATTACAAGGAGAAGGTGATTTATGAGGACATTTCCACATGTCCCCATATTTCAAAAGGCTTATAAATCATACAGAATGAGTTTTTTTGAGAAAGTAAAAATGCACTAAGTTTCCTGTAAGGGGTAGGTTTAGGTGTAGGGTTGGTGTGGGGCGATAGAAAATACGGTTTGTACAGTATAAAAACCATTATGCCTATGGAATGTCCCCACAATTCACAAAAACAAACGTGCGTGTGCGTGTGTGTGTGTGTGTGTGTGTGTGTGTGTGTGTGTGTGTGTGTGTGTGTGTGTGTGTTCAGTTCCAGAAGAACATTTTATATCTCATTTATGTTTGTATAGAATAGGAAGAATAAATGCAGGGCATCAACTTCATCTTAGATGTATCTGCTAAAATTCCACATGATAAATAAAAATAGAAAACTAAAACTAAAGCTTATTTCTGCCACAAAAAAAAAAAACATAATTGTGACTTTTATCACACAATTCTGTTTTTTTCTCTCGCAATTAATAAATGAATAAACTCTGTAACTGTGTAAGAAAAAAGACTGAATTGTAAAATGTCACAATTACCTTTTTTCCATAGAAGAAAAAAACAAATTTGCAAGAAGTAAACTCTGAATTTTGAGAAAAAAAGACAGAATTGCAAAATGTAAACTTAGAATTATGAGGGAAAAAATAAGAATTATACATTTAGAACTGCAGTTGCGAGATATAAATTTGCAATTATGTGAAAAAAGGCAGAATTGCAAGATGTTAGCTCGCAATAGTGAGAAAAAGTTGGTTACCTTTTTAAAAAAAAAAAAATTCAGTGGTGAAAAAACAGAATTGCAAGATATAAACAGAATCTCAAGATAAAATCAACTGGGAGATGTAAATTCAAAATTATGAGAAAAAAAGTCAAAACTGTGAGATGTAAACTGAAAATTAAGAGAAAAAGGTCAGAATTGTGAGAGGTAAACTCAAAATTATGAGAAAAAAAATCATTTGAGTTGTAAACTCAAATTATGAAAAAAAATTCAGAATTGCAAGATGTAAACTCAAAATTAAGAAGAAAAAGTCATAATTGTGAGACAGCTTGCAATTCTGAGGGGAAAAAAAGTCTGAATCATAAGATTTTTTACATTTTTATTCCTTGGCAGAAATAAGCTTCCGTAGAAGCCAGCATCTAAAATGCACTAAATTCTTATTTTCTATAGATTCTTTATTTTTTATTATTAATACTTTTTTATTTTGGGGGGGTAACATCATCCCTTATGTATTTTAAAAGGCCTGTTTTACATGCATATTATTTGCTAGTAAACACATCTAATCTTTTTCTCTGGCACTGTTCTCGTAGATGGCATGGGTCGAGTTCTGGCTCAGGACGTTTATGCCAAAGACAACCTGCCTCCGTTCCCTGCCTCTGTTAAAGACGGCTACGCTGTAAGAGGTGAGAGCCCGCATGACTCCAGGATTACCCGGCGTTCTGACAGACCTGATTAACTCATGCTCTAGTACTCGCGTCAGCGCTACATGTTAAAGCGTTACTCACGTCTGCTAGAGAGCGACGCTCCAAACGCCTCTCAGGGGATGCATGTCAAATGCTCCGTTCATTTCTTATGGACTTGGTGCTGGATGGGAGTTTCCTGCTAAAAATGTCATAACAAGAACTTGCACACTTCAGCATTTAGGGATTTTGCATTATTTGCATATTTATGAGCTCATGAGTATTTACTGACAGTCTATAAACACAATTGTCTGATGTAGGCCACGTTAAGGAAGATGTCTGGCTCTTCACAACATTAGGAAGATCTTAACATTCAGTTGCTGTAAAATCAATACTGACCCTATTTTAGTTTCTTCATAAGCATTTCTGAATCTATTGTGAACGTTAATACATTCTTTCAGTCCCAGCAATTTACCAAAAGATATCTCTTATACACACACTGTACAACATACAGTTTGCATATTAACGGTTGTATGCAAAACAATACACAGTATGCAACAGTAACTTCAACTAATAACTAACAATAACTTAACTTCAGCCATTTCAAACAAGCTTAGATGCAACATTTTCAGAAAGTTAATAAGTGTAAGTGTAACTATAGAACATTCATTTAAACTTATCTGGTCTTTAATAATATTCTAAAAACATTAGCACAGAAACATTATTTATACATTATTTGTGTAGTATTTTTTTCTTCTGTAGCTTTCGTCTAACGTGGTTTTTAAAACGTTACACTGTTTATTTCATAAATTTCAGAGAACATATAATAATAATTAATATTTAATAATTAATAATTTATCATTCTGTAATAATTAAATTTATCATTTTGATGGCGGATTGTAATCCAGAAAGGATTATGTGTTTATGAAACACACGTAAATGAAATTAAATTATATTCCAGTTTTAAATGTGCTTCTGATTACAAATAGCCTGGGATTACACAAGATTTGTATTTTAAAGAGAACTAAGGAAGAATAATTTGCTTTTTGGGTTAAAAGAATTTATTTATATGAAATTCGAATGGTATGACAATTAGAGATTAGACTGTACAGAAATTGAAATCTACACGCTAATACACACTATACTCATAGTCACGCAATGCTGATGTTGTTAACATTAATAATTTGAGAATAAAGTATAACAGTAATAATACTTTGCACAGTTTGATGTGATATGAGCTAACCGATCGTTGGATTGAATCACCATTGGTAGCGTGATTTATGGTAATGCTTTTTTCCTCATTTGGTCAGAACAAACGTGGCAGACTTGTTACTTACTTGTTCAGATGACAATATACGGTGAAAATTCTTATTTGGGTCATATATTCCAAGACATAGGCTAGAATCTGTGATTGCGAAGTACAGTAAATATCCACACCGGTGCGGTGAATTACTGCCACATGCACATACTCTTCAAAACATTAGATTCATCCACGCTGGAGCCGTGCCGGTGCACAACCCACGCAAGGAAGATAGTTCCGCAAACAGCTGAAATTGCAGGTTTTCAAACAGAGATGGCGACAACGAGGCAAAATTTATGGACTGCAGCTTAATAATGTTTGCAAAATATTTCAAATGGATTAAAAGTTAATGTTACTACTTACTACTTGTTTTAAAACATTCAGAGAACATTAAAAAGTAACGTTCCAATAATGTTTGTAGAATTGTTAAAATTGGAACCTTTAATGCTTTATTTAATGTTACTGTTTGCTGCTTGTTTGAAAATGTTCAAAGAACATTCCAAACTAACGTCCCTATTATGTCTGCAAAATGGAAAATTAAATATTCCCTTAATGTTTTAGCTAAAATTTTTAAAACATTAAAAAAAATGGCCATTTTGAACATTCCTCAGAACATTCGAAATAACGTTTTAACGTGTCTATAACTTAATAGGAATGTTATCAAAACATTCTTAGAACTTGCCCTTAATGTTTTAGGTAACGTTACTTGTTTCAAAACATTCAGAGAACATTTAAAAGTAACATTCCCCTAATGTTTGTAGAATATTTCAAATGGAATGTTCCCGTAATAGTTTGGCTGACGTTTTTAAAACATTTTAAAAGCTGGACATTTTGAATGTTGCGAGAACATTCAAAATAATATTTTGACATGTCCATAACCTAATGGGAATGTTATCAAAACATTCTTAGAACGTTCCCTTAATGTTTCAGCTAACATTCGTTACTTATTTCAAAACATTCAGAGAACATTCAAAGGTAACATCCATTACAGAATGATTAAAATGAAACATTCTCTTAACGTTCCCTTACCAAAAAGTAGTATACTTCAAGTTTATTTTATTAAGTATACTTAAGTAAAGTTCAAGTATATTTTTAAGTATACTTTATGTAGTAAGTATACAAATATCAGTGTACTAGTAGTATACTCGTAAGTGTACTATTTCAATACTCTTTGGGACTAAACTGGCCCACTTTCTAGTATATAAAAGTATACTTTAAGTATAACAGTAGTAAACTTTAAGTACACAAGTTTACATCAAAGTTTTTAGCTTGTACTGCAACTATACTAAAAGTGAACTTATAGGTATGCTGATAGTTTACTAATTAAATACTTGTAGCATTTTTAGTATACTTATAGTACTTATAGAAGTATAGTCTCAGTAAACTACTAGTTTAGAAGTTTTATACTGCAAGTTTTCTTTAAGTGAACTTCACATCACACTTTAAGTATACTGCTATGTCCCTATTTAGGTATTAATTTGTATATATTTTGTTATATGAATATCTGAACATACAAAACATCCAAAGAAAGAACAGGGTATCTGCTTGTAAACAAAAAAAAATTTATTCTAACTTCATGCATTCTTTTTTCAAACACTTGAATGTGGGTAAGTTTCATAAATAAAAAATAAAGAAATAAACAACATTTTGAACAAAAAGCTGAAAAAAGACTATGAATTGGACTCAGAATGATAATCAAAATGTAGATGAAGTCGATCAACACCCCAAAGCTTGACAGTCATTATTACCTCTTCATCGGTCGACATTTTATTCCATAATGTTACACAGTTTTGATGCTATTTTATGTCTGATGATCATGTTAGATTACATGTGGAAGCATCTGTTGTTTTGGTTTCTTCTTCACTTGTGTTTTTTGGAAATTCTGTACAGAAGATGTGTACTAGCGCCCCCTACCTTATAACAATGAAAACACGGATTCTAGGAGCACAAGTATAGCTCAAATATATTTAGACTTTTTCTAAGTATAAGTCAGGTATACTTAAATGTCATTTTAAATATATTTCTGAGAAGTATATAAAACGTAGACTAAAAGAATACTTTCCTGTGTTTAGTTTAAAAGAAGTATACTAATAGCACACTTGAATAAACTACTGCTTACTACTTGTTTTAAAATGTTCAGAGAACATTCAAAAGTAACATTTCCTTAATGTTTGCAGAATGATTAAAATGGAACATTCCCTTAATATTTCAAAAATAAAATAAAATTTGAACATTCCGAGAACATCTGGAATCTTTATCGTGTCTGTAACTTAATGGGAATGGAATCAAAACGTTCTTAGAACATATTTTGTTAGCTGGGAAACAGTAGTATGCTACAGTGTTGTCTCTGTGTCCGACAGCGGCTGATGGTCCTGGTGACAGATTTATTATGGGCGAGTCTCAGGCTGGAGAGCAGGTGAGAAAAGAAAAGTTATCGTTTGAGAAATCCGCCTTCAGATGTGAGGAAAGTGATCCATACGGACTGCTGTAACGTGTGTTTCCAGCCCACACACACCGTGATGCCGTGTCAGGTGATGCGGGTGACGACAGGCGCTCCTATTCCATGCGGGGCCGACGCTGTGGTTCAAGTAGAAGACACCGAACTCCTGCGAGAATCTGAAGACGTGAGTTACAGCCTGCTGATTCTTCAATAAAACAATCATACAATATTTAATCATTTTCATTTATTTATATAGCCTATGCTATCTTTCTGGGGGCGGTAAGATTTTTTTTATGTATTTGAAAGTCACTTTTGCTGACCAAGGCTGCATTTATTTGATCCAAAATACAGTAAAAACTGTGAAATATTATTACATTTTTAAAAAGCTGTTTTCTATGTGAATATGTGTTAGAATGTAATTTATTTCTGTGATCAAAGCTGAATTTTCAGCATCATTACTCCAGTCTTCAGTGTCACATGATCTTCAGAAATCATTCTAATATGCTGATTTGCTGCACAAGAAACATTTCTGATTATTATCAATGTTGAAAACAGTTGTGCTGCCCAATATTTTTGTGGAAACTGTGATGCATTTTATTTTTCAGGATGCACAGATGAATAGAAAGTTCAAAACAACAGCATTTATTTCAAATAGAAATCTTTTGTAACATTATAAATGTCTTTAGTGTCACTCAATTTAATGCACCCTTGATAGACAAAAGTATTAATTTCTTTCAAAAAAAAAAGAATGAAGAAAAAATCTAACTACCCCACATTTTTAGTAGTATGGAACTGTAACTGAGTGAAATAAATCTTTATTTCCTAAGGTTTATTGTGGTCATTTAAAGTTTTATTTATGTATATATAATATACAAAATATTTATATTATAGAAGTATATAATATTATTAAGTATATAATAGTATATATAAGTATACAAAATTGCTGAAATGGAATACACTTATTTTATAAAACGTTTAGTCAAATTCTACCAAAATGATTTGAAATGTGTGAGGAAATTAGTTGGTAGATACTGTTATTCACTGATGATGATAATCTGAAAATGTTTCAGTCTGCCATTAATTACCAGCTCGGCTGTCAGTTATTATCTGTCAGTTCGTTTCTCAGGGCACAGAAGAGCTTGAGGTGCGGATTCTGGTTCAGGCTCGTCCAGGTCAAGACATCAGGTTAGCGTATATCTGTGAGCGAACATCTCAGCGTGACTGTGTGAGTCTCAGATGCGTCTGAAGGAGTCTGTCCCGTGTTCTGCTTCTGCAGGCCCATCGGTCATGACATTAAGCGTGGTGAATGCGTGCTGTCCAAAGGCACTCACATGGGCCCGTCTGAGATCGGCCTGCTGGCCACGGTGGGCGTCACAGAGGTGGAAGTGCAGAAGTTTCCGGTCGTGGCTGTGATGTCTACAGGCAACGAGGTGCCACTGCAACACACACTGCTCTTTAGATCTCCACTGGTTCTTCTAGACAGCAATTAGACCTAATGTGGAGCCTCCAGCTTTCTCACTCTGCATTTTTGTCTTGTTTCCAGTGCAAATATCTAAACATTCTTAAACATAGATATATTTACCTGAGAAGGAAGAATGTCTATGTCTGAAAAATGTATCAAAATGAAGTGAGTTTATGATTAAAACAAGAAAAATATCTGTCCGTGGGGTCTGAAAAATAATCTTGTTTTCCCTTTTAATTCAGCTTATTTTTCTTACCACACTGACAGATTTTTTTCTTCTTCTTTTTTTTTTTAAATAGAAACTCCCTAATATTGGGATATTTTTTTAGAAAATAATATTTTAGTGAATTGAAGTCGACTCATACCACATCAAGAAAACAGTGGATCATTAAACTCATTTCTTTCTTTCCTTTTCTCTCTTCTGTTTTATGTTTCTGGTTTTGAAAAAGAAAAATGATGTTTGTAATGTTATGTATACAGTATATATTTTGTTTCACAACTTATATCTGAAAATAAACCTATAAAAAAGAAAGCAATATTTCATATGTAATAGATCTAATAGTCATATAATACACTGCAAAAAAAACATTCTTAAATCAAGATACATGTGAGAAGCAAAATGGTTTAAAATATTAAGTCTTGTTTTCTGAAAAATGTATCAAAGTTAACTGAGTTTTTGCTACAGAACAAGAGGAAATTATCTGACAAGTAGGATCAGAAAAATAAAAGAAAGGAAAAACAAGATTATTTTTTGACCCCTTTGTCAGATTTTCTTTTGTTTTGTTTTAAGCAAAAACTCTCTTAATTTTGCTACATTTTTCAGAACACAAGACTTGTCACTTTGCTTCTCAAATAAATGTATCTTAATTTAAGAATATCTAGATATTTCTACTGGAAAACAAGTCAAAATTACTAAGAAAATTATTTGCGAATGCTTTTTTTTCTGATCATTTCTCTCACATGTGTCTCCTTTAGAGTTTCAGAAGAGATCTCAAAAATGAGTGCGTTTACATGGACCCTCTTAATGCGATTATAATGTGATTTTGACAATATTGCGATTAAACTTTACCTCATGTAAACGCAATACTTCGATCTAAATAATGCGACTAAGCTCATAATCGCAGCAAGCATAATCGTATTAACATAGGTGGCGTACGCCGAATTTAATCGAAATATACAGGCATGTAAACTCCTTAAATGTCTCAAAATGCAGAAATTTTCCATTATACCAAAGTCAGAAATCTCAACATCAACTCAAACATTTCTCATTAAATTTGCCCAAGATCAAATGATGAAGTTTATAGCTCTACACTCTCGCTGACTCATTTGTGTCTGTTTTAATTTCTCCTAAGTTGATACATCAGTTAAACATCTCTGAGAACTCCATTAAATGGTAATTCACTGCTGGCAGGATGGGCTTTAAATAAAACATTTTTTTTTTTAATCAGTGCTATATGACTAGAGAAAACAGCGAAAGAGGCTGTGCTGTTGTTACCTTTTGCCAAAATGATGGGAAAGCTTCAACACCCATAATGCACTGATGGGTTGACTGTTTGTGAGCAGGCATTAAAAAATCTAAAAGTTCAATCTGTAGTTTTCACAAAAACCCGGAAGCTGTCAGAAGTTTGCTGGATCATCCGGTGGACTTTTGCTGACATGTCAGTGACATTGTAACGAAGCAGTGCTTAAAGTTACTCTTTAAGTCTTATAAGCAATTCCTGAGCAGCAAGCTGTTGTGTTTTCAGCTGCTGAACCCAGAGGACGATTTACACCCCGGTAAGATCAGAGACTCGAACCGCTCGACGCTGCTGGCCACCATACAGGAGCACGGATACCCCACCATCAACCTGGGCATCGTGGGAGACAAGTGAGCAGCTTCCAGCCTTTAGCCAGAAATATGAGGAATTGTGTGTAAAATTTAGACTACATAAAAACAGAAAAAATCTCGCTCTTTTTTACCAATCAATTTCTGATTAATGAATGTTTTTGTCATATGTAGTTATAGTTTTTTGTTTTGTTTTTTTGTTTTAAAACCAAGCATATACCAACAAGAGTACATATTACCAAACATGTCAGGCATATACAGAAAGGAAAAACATTGCACATGTCAAACAATTGCATAGTTAGTATTGTTTTTAGGTTTACATTTAATGTCAATTTTAAATTGTTCAAACAAAGGTTGTTGGGGTTTTTTTCAAACCATTTGACTTGAATAATGAGCAAACATCAAAATTGCATCAAAGTTCAGCTAGATTTTTATTATCATCCAATTAGAAACACCTTTACATCATATCAGCTTCAACAAAATTAGCAACAATCTTAGCTTATTTTTGTAAACTTTTCAATTCTCTCTCCCCAAAAAGTGTGCATATTCCCAAAATAAATGACTAATGGAGACTCGTTTCAGGGGCATTTTTATAAAAATCACAAGCATCTTCCACTGAAACACAAGTGACTTAACTAAGTAAACTTAATGGAAAATCTGATATAAACCCTCCTTCTCTTTATTTATAATTTTACTCCAGCAAGCAAAATGCATATATTATTGCAACTAGGATTCCTGAAGTGATTGTGAAGGAAAATCATTACTACAATCTAACAGCCTCACGGAATTGCATGTAATATTGTTAAATGTTGCTTAACTTAACCCATTTAATCCCACCGATCACAATAGTGACCATAAAAAAGCTGACTACAAACCGTACCAACTGATGTTTTAGTGCACTTCCTACAAATATGGAACAAATAAAGGGTCTCAATTAAATATGTGCAGTTTGACATGATTAGTGCAAATTGTCACATGACCAGAGCAGTTTATTTCCTGATTGCACCTTGAGAAGATGATGACTGCATCAAAGCTCCAAAACAAAAGGCTAGTAAAGTATGTTAACATAACGATATGACAAAGATTTTCGGCACACATTATCTTTAGGGTGTCTAGTATTAATATATGCATTTGCATATATTAAGTTTTGTTGAGTGTGGTCGTAGAGTGAGTAAACATGTTGATGGTCACAATAGTGACCGGTGGGATAATGGTGAACTTTATTTTACAATATAATCCAATGGCAGTGGCTAGTGAAAATGACAATAAAATGTTGCAATGACAAAATATTGCACTAAATTTAAAATTCAACTGTTAGAAAAATTTTACAATAATGATGTTGTAATACTCGCAGCATTGATATAAAAATTTGATGTTATATTTTAGAAAAAAGTAACAATTTTGAAATGCGGTGATGGTTGAATTTTTTTTTGTTTTTATCTCAGTGTTCCTATCAATGTTGCATAAGGTTTTTTTATGCATAATAGTAACCCTAGAATGTGATCAAACAGTTTAAAATAGCTGAGCTAAGATATATAACAATTTTTATAACTGCAGAAATATGT
>JAFVLL020010508.1:0-10209 GCA_021397915.2 Tor tambroides
GCACTGTGGAGCTTCTGTCACTACAACAAATTCCTCGTATGTGTAAACATACTTGGCCAATAAAGCTCATTCTGATTCTGATTCTGATTCTGATACAATCAGTGCACTGGTTTGTGGTTAATTTAAAACACCAGTACATAGAATATAGAATAAAAAAGTTCTTTGTGGATACTTATGTTCTTCTAGGACATCAGGCTGTCAAACCCTTTTTTAGTTTATTTATATTTCACTTCTGAAACCACCTGAAGATCTCAAAGGTTTTGACCACATATGGACATTTACCCATCTTCTAGTCTTCTGCAGTCACTGGCTTAGGACAAAAAAGTGTTTGCAGTGTTCAAAAGTAGTGTGGTGTGCAACAGCAGTGACGTGTTGAGAAAGTGGATGGTGTCCATGTCTAATCTGAAGTTTTCAGTGGAATTCCCTGGTGAGGAAGTGTTTGAAATTCACCCTGTCCCTAAGTCAACAGATTAACCTGTCGATCTGAGGTGTTTACCCAGCAGCGCTGTCCCAGCTTTGGTTTGAGGGCTGAAAACACATGTGTTTGTGGAACCTTTGACCCTTGCATAGCAAGATTTGACTGTGGTTGTCACACCTGCAAGTACAGACAAAGACCAAATGTGGCTTGCTCTGTTAAATGTGACCTTCTGGTTTCTATGACATGGATTTTTAGTGTGATTTTTTTTATTATTTTTTTTATTATTATTAAGATTGAATGAACCTTTATTTTTCTTGCATGTTGTCTGTTTTTATTTCTACACCAGTGATGTAAATTTTTATTATTATTATTATTATTATTTATTTTATTTTTATATAATTTCTAAGATTTATCATTTTATTTTACGGTTTTGATGTCACTTTGCTGTGGTCATTATTATAAATTGTATTGTATTTTACGGTTGTGATGTCACTTCTTTATCATTTTAATTTTATTATATTGTATTTTACAGTTGTGATGTCACTTGATGTCATTTTTATTTTATTATTATTTTATTTTATAGTGTGATTTTCATCTACTGTACTTTGCTGCAGTTACTTATTTTATTGTATTTTTATATTTAATGGTTGGGATTTCACTTAGCTTTTTATTTCAGTTATGATGATGATGATGTTGAAGATGATGATTATTATTATTAGTAGTAGTAGTTTACCGTAAGACAAATCAAACTACACACTGAAGATTTCAAACATGTCTTTCTGAATCTGTGAATGAAAAATAAAGCGTGCACCCGGTAGCTGCTTTTACTTTCATCTTCTCTTTAAGCCAGCCACCTTGAAACTCCATTACCTCCTCTTAAGAAACGTCCCCTCAAATCATCTCTGCATCTCCCCACCAAACCATTATTAAGAACTTATAAAATGAACACTTAAACGTCTTTATCTTCATCTTGCCCCATTACACCTCTAAGAGTAAAGCTTAGGATGTAATTGCAGAGTAATGATCCTTGAATTAGGCTGGAAAGAGCAGGGCATTATGGACTCTAAACCAGCTGAGACATGATCTCATCAGCGCTCCAGTGGGGCAGAAAGCCCTCTCAGCCCTGCCTCGTCTTTCCTTTGGAAAGCAGACAGGATTAGATGAGAGATTTTCTGCTCTTTTCCACGCCGGTCAAAGGTCACCTGCCCTTATTCTTTATGAGGACTTTCAGATGGTTAGTGGAAACATGTTCCTTTGAACAAACTCAAAGTATTTGAGACTTCACTGATGTAGCTTAAACATGTTCTTAATATTTTTATCTTAATATCTTTAATATTTACTCTAATGTCTCTGTAATGTCTACCTTTTTAAGACAGCACTGGCCAAAACTCTGGAATCTCATCAAATGCTACTATAATATTTTAATATTGCAAAATTTTGCTTCGTTCTTTTTGATTTGTTGTGCTTTGCTGACATTTTTGTTTTGTTGCTTTTCTTTGTTCTGGTTTGTTGTGCTTTACATGTTTGTTTTGTGTCTTATTTGTGTTTTTGTGTTGTTTTGCTTTGCTTTTTTTCTTTGTTGTGCCTTGCTGATCATTTTATCTGTTTAATTTTGTTTGTCTTTTAGTGTACTTTTCTGATGTTTTGTTGTTTTGATTTGCTTTGCTTGTTTCTATTTGTTGTGTTGTACTTTGACATTTTGTTTTGTTGCCTTGCTTTTTTCTTTTTGTCACGCTTTGAGTTTTTTAGTAGTCTTTTTTCTTGTTTTGCTAACATTTTTATGTTTTGCTTTGCTTTATTTTTGTGTTTTGCTGATCATTTATTCATTGATTCGCATTTTATTGTGCTTTGATATTTTTTGTTTTGTTGTTTTACTGACAATTTATTATTTGCTTTACTTTTTCATTTTGTTTTGTTGTGCTTTGCTGACAGTTTATTTGTTGTTTTGCTTTTTTTGTTTTGTTCTTTGACAGTTTGTTGCTTTGCTTTTTTTGTTTTGTTTTGTGCTTTGCTGACAGTTTATTTGTTGCTTTGCTTTTTCGTTTTGTTTTTATTGTGCTTTGCTGACTTTTTTGTTTTGCTTTTTTTCATTGTTTTGTTGTGCTTTGCTGGCTTTTTTTATTTCTTTACCTTTTTCTTTTTGTTGTGCTGACATTTGTTGTGTTTGGTTGTGTTTTGCTTAGTTGCTTTGCTTTTTCCTTTTTGTTTTGTTCCTTTTTTTGCTGACATTTTTTGCTTTGTTTGTTTTTGTTTTGTTGTGCTTTGCTGACTTGTTTTGTTTTGTTTTTCTTTGCTTTATTCTTTTTGTTCTGTTCTTTTGCTTTGCATTTTTTTAATTCTTTGTTTTGATGTGCTTTGCTGACAATGGCATCAAGTGAAAGTCCTGTGTACTGTCTAATGTTTTACATTTTCCCACAAGTCTATTTTGTCTATAAGTCTGCTATCTGCCCTGTTTCAGCTTCCCACATTCACTGACAGAGATGGCATGACATCCAGCCCAAACTTTCTATTAGCATGTTCAGGGAGAGCATTGGAGGATTACCAGTGTACTGCTGGCCTCAGGTGTCCTCAAAAGCGAGACAGGTCTTGTCGATCTCCCTTCCCCTCATAATTAGCCGCAATAGTGACATCCGACCCACTTCGGCTCTGAGATACAGGAAGGAGAAGGATAAGGTGTTACAGATGTGCTGTCTGAGGAAATGGCAAGGGATTAAAAAGGTTTTAGTCTGAAAGTCACACATCTATTTTTGTCCCTTCGTTTTGCTGTGAGACCCGGACACACGTCGCCGATTCTGCCGACCTTTGCAGTGTAAAGTTAGAAGCAAGGAAAAGGGAGTCAGATAAAGGTGGTTATTTTTACCGCAGATAAACGTCCGCCGCTGAGGAGGTCGCTTTAACCCCCATTTGGGTTTTAATGAACCTGAGTGATGTTTTCAAGCCACCGTAATGACACAGTTTTCGACCTTCTCTCTCGCTGTCTTTTGAGCGCTGACCTTTGTCTTTGCCAAAAGGTTGTTTTAAACTCTTTTATGAATATTAAAGGTTGTAATTCAGTCCTTTGTTTGACTGTGTCCTTGGTTCTTCCAGCTCCAGAGTGCTATCCGGGTGGGTACAGGACCTTGAGGAATGCATATCGTAGCATTGATTTCGACTCTACTGGACTTCAGAACACAGCAATACAGGATCTGATCTGTGACCATTCGCTGCCGCCCGGATGGTACCGATTTTCCATAAACAACAAGCCTGCAGAGATGCCGACCCGCTGCGTTGAGGTGAGAAGTTGTCGATTTGTTCTGACTGGTTTCCAAACTGCAGGTTCTTAATCTCGGTCTCTTTTTGTAGATGAACCGCTGTGGGACGCAGGCTCCAGTGTGGTTGTCTCTTAAGGACAGCTCTCTTCCGAGGCCCGGAGAGGTCAAGCAGCTCTCGGCCTGTGCCACGTGGCAGTTCTTCCATGGAAGCACTAAAGACTGCTGCCTTTTCCGTATCCCAATCTCAGTCCGGAATTGTGGAGAGTTCCTGCTGTACTTCCTGCAGCCGACACAGGGTTGCATGGGATACTGTGCGGAAGGTACAATAGCGCAACTTGTTTTTGATAGCTTACAAATATAGAAAAAAGCGCCTAAAATAAATTAAATTAAATCATGTTTAGGCCACATTTCATCCCAAAAATATTTAATATAAAGTATTTATTTAAAATTTTATTTAAAATATGTAATGTCAAATATTTATTTTCATTTTTAATTAAGAATTCATTCAGTCATTCTATAAATGTATAAAATAGGCTATGCAACACAGGACCGATGTGGTGAAAAATGAAATAAAATCAATAAATAAATAAATAAATATTTAATAAAATCAGTATTTATTTTATTTATTTATTTATTTAAACAATGAATATTTAAATAAATAGAAAGTGTTATGACAAAACATATTATAATATCAATAAATAATTTACATGACAATTTCCCTATCAAATTCAAGTTCTCTCTTTTTTTTTAATTGTACATATTTTATTATACACATAATTTTATCCATACATTATATGGACTATTTACATTCATTTTTTTTAAATGTATTATTTTCAATGGTTTTCAGTTTTCTAATATTTCTTATAAAATGTTTATTTTGCTTATTTGTTTTCTTATTGTTTTATTTACTTAATTATTTTGTTTATTAAAATCAGCATAAATTAAAGGTCCTGTGGTATTATGGTATATCAACAAATTCTACCATAATGTATAGATTTTTTTTTTTCATTTAAGTTTTCCATTTTTTCATTCTTTTTTTTTTTTTTTAAGAAAATAATGTCCAAAAAAAATAATAATAAAACTAATGACCTAAAAACATTTTACTGTCTGCATTTGATTTTGGTTTGAGACCACAAATTTGATGTTTGAAATGAAAAGGTAGAATTAAATGTCAACAGCCCAGTGAGAAACTGCCATCTCATTTGTAGTGGATGATCAATATTTCACTTTCTCTGGCAG
The DNA here is from genome assembly GCA_021397915.2 of Tor tambroides. Lineage (NCBI taxonomy): Eukaryota > Metazoa > Chordata > Actinopteri > Cypriniformes > Cyprinidae > Tor > Tor tambroides. Next base: position 4,909 of record JAFVLL020010508.1, read on the forward strand.
TGTTTCCTCTCTCACATTCTCAAACATCTCCTAGATCCATATAAATTGACTGTATCATCAACCTTGTGTGAGAGTATTTGGGTCATTTTTAGTTTAGAATCGATTTCTGGTGACTGAAGTTCTGCAGGGGAGCAAATCAGATTACTAGATCCATGTAGCAATATTTCATGGATTTGTGACACTTCTATGACGGCTTCAGGAAGAAAGAAACTGTTTTTTTTTTGTTTTGTTTTTTTAGAGTTTTGGCACGACATGAAAGTCAGGGCTTCGTTCCACAGCACTATGTATTATTTAAGGTGACATATAAGTCAGACTGATCCTTATCCTCCACAAAATTGAGGCCTAAGTGATTTAATAAATAAATCAATGAATGAATTTATTTATTTATTTATTTATTTATCTTTATTTCTTTATAAACAGGAAGTTTTAATACATCACAGGACTGTTCTTCTGAAAAAAGGACTAAATTATTATTTATTTTATTGTATTTTATTTATTTATTTATTTATTTATTTATTTATTTATTTTTCTGTTTGTCTATATATTTGTTTGTACTATAAATGTATAAACAGGTAATGTTATGCATGTAAATAATTATTTTTTATTTAATAAAAAATATTTTTTTTTCAATAAAAACAACATCATGCATCATAGGACTAATCTTTTGCAAAAAAGCATAAATAAATAAATAATACATTTATATATTCTATTTTATTTATTTATATATTTATTTGTACTACAAAAGTATAAACAGGAAGTGTTATCCATCATTGGGTAACTGGTCTTCTAGAAAAAAATGGTCTAAATAAAAAGTTTTTCTTTTTAAATAAAAATGAATTTATTCAATATAAATAATTTTTACAGATTAAATAATATTTCTTGATTTATTTATACTATTAAAGTATAAAAAGGAAGTTTAATGACTTTTTTGTAATTTGTTTTATTAGTTGCTTCACCATACACACCTAAATCGTGCCCACCTGGTGAAATTGAAATTAAGGGTGTATGTAAGGGTAAGTTTCCAGTTCTATTTATTTTTTTAATTTATTACATCTCTGTATTTATATTTCATCTCATGACCTTGTTTGTCTCCTCTGTGAAGCAAACGTCCCCTCACTGCCCTCAAAACCCGTGGTGACCCCAGAGCTGGTCGGCAGCAGTGTCCACCTCCGCTGCTCCTTCGCTAGGATGACGTCCGTGCAGCCGGTGGGGTATCAGGTGGTGTGGGCCAGATACTCCTCCAGCACTATGAAGGTGGAGATCAGAAGAGACACGACCACGAGACTCTACTCACTGGTGGAGATGGACGGAGTTCACTTCAGACTGGGAGAAACGGTAAACAGACGATTGTAGAATGTGGTAAATTAAATTTAGAAAGTCAAATTTTGCTTAGGATTTGTTGAGGAGGATAAAAAGGCCTACAATATTCAGTACATTGCTGTAAAATTATCCAGTGTTACGCGAATACATTTTAGCGTGAGTAGCCCCACCCACAGTGAAATCTCATTGGTCTAAAATCCTGCTGCGGAATGCCTGCATATTAAACAACAAACATGTTTTGATTAGCTGTCAGTTTGTTGCTTCACGCAACATTTTTGTTTGAAGTCAAGACAATAATTATGTTTCCATTAAAGGGATAGTTCACCCAAAAAAAAAAATAAATAAATAAAAATAAAATAAATAAATAAATAAATATATTAAAAAAACCGTATAAAAAAAATATTTTAAAAATGTAAAAAAAATAAATAAATAAATAAAAAATAAAATAAATAAATATAAAAAACCTGTAAGACCTTTGTTCATCTTCGGAACACAAATTAAGATATTTCTGATGAAATCCGAGAGATGAACGAAGGTCTTACGGGTTTGGAACGACATGAAGGTGAGTAATCATTGACCAAATTTTCATTTTTGTGTGAACTTTCCCTTTATTGTTGTGAATTTAATTTCTCAATTCAATTTTTTTTTACAGAATATACAGGAAAACATTACAACCGCAGATGAATTGCTCAAACAAACGTCATGTTTGATAACAACTGGTGAATTATTCAGTCACATGACTTAAGACAAAGTCACATGACTTTTTTGACAGACATAGTGTATAGTACATGCATTGTACATGTGCGTGTCTTTTTATAGAATAATAATATTTCCTCCACAAGTGAGCGTATACATTTTTATGCACATTTTGGAAAAGTTATTCGCATCTTTCAAAATTTTTCACTGCGATATACCAAAATTCATAATGGAAAAAAAAGTATAACATTTTTTGATGCACATATAGTACATGCATTTCTAGGTAATATTTCTTCTTACCATACTAAAATATGTCCTCCTCAAGTAAGCCTATACGTTTTTTACACGCATTTTGGAAATGTTTTGCAAAATGCAGACAAAATTGTGACCTTTTGAGTGTGACATAGCAAAATTCGTAAAACAAAATGTTAAAATTTTTTCAAAATGGTAAAAAATTTATATGAAAATCATATAAATTTGAAAAATTTGTATAATTTGTAAAAATATGTAAATGAGAACCTGGCTAGATACTGAAACCTTAGAATATCGTTTAATATTTAAGATCAACTAAATTGTTTGTTTTTTTGGCTATAGCTACAAATTTTTCAGGAGTGATAGAAATATGTTTGAATTTTGGGGACTTCTGGTGAGTCTTACAGCACTATCATTGTCTTCTTTTGATTTTTTTTCTTCTTGCATAATGAGCTCCAGACAGCCGTTAAACTCTCCTCTCAGCAGACTAAGAAAGGAAAGGGTCTTCGGTGAGGGGCATCTTCAGTCATGATGCCCTTTGACCTTTAGTGTAAGTTCAGAAAGTGTTCAGCGGAAGTGAGACTGGGTCAGGAAAGAGTAAAGGTTAAATCGAGGCCACGTGTATATAAAACTTAAATAACACAGAAGTGAAACGTTGAGGAGTTTTGTCTAGAAGTTTGATTCTGATTTGTTCGTTTTGACGTGAAGTTTGAAGTAGGTTTGAATTCTGGAGATGTGCTTCGCTACCTGCAGTCATAAAAAACCCATGTGTTTGTAGATCGCAGCGGCCCCCGTTTGAGGGACACCAACATTCTGGTTTGGGTTGTGAGGTTCCCTTAAACATGTGTCACAGCTGGACTTAGTCAAACACACACGCACACATACAAGCACACCTTGTGCTCTCTATAATTCCCATATACAGGCAAAACAGACCTGAAAATCCTTCATACACACACAAAAGGACATTCAAACAAACAAAGTTCGTTTCAGTGCCATATATGGCTTTAAATGCCATACAGTGACGTTGTCTGTCAAATACGTTGGTGCATTATGAAATAAATCTTCAATTTTTAGGTTTTAATTCTCATCTTTGTTTTGTAATTAATGGTTTCTTGTATATTGTATTATTTTTCTTAAAAAAAATTAATTAAATATATAAATAAAATAATGTCACGTTTTTTAACAAAAACAACAAAAATTAATTTCATTGCATTGTATTTATTTATTTTATTTGGAAATATGTGTTGACATATCAGCAAGGCTACATTCCCATATATGAATAAAATCTTTAAAAAATAATCAATTTAATGTAAACATTTTATTTTTATTATTTATTATTAAATTAATAAATAAATGTAAATTCCTTACAATAAAAGTATACAAAAGTTCATTATATATTGTTTTTTTTCATTCATGTATTTTTCTTTATTAAAAATATATATTATTAATTTACTTTGTATTATTATTGTTTTATTTTGGCATGGATATTTTGCTGTATCAGCAAGGCTACATTCCTATGTATGAGTAAAATTATTAAAAAATTAATTCACTTTTTAATTTTTAATTATTATTTTAGTTATTATTTATTATCAAAGTAATAAGCGAAAGTGTTTTCTTTGCAATTAAATTGTATATTATTGATTTCTATAGTTTGATTTCTCAAATACATTGATGCATTATGAAACAAAAATTAAGTAATTACTGTTTCCTTGTATTATTATTATTATTATTATTTATATATTATATATTGTTATTTATGATTTCTGATTTTTTTTTTATTTCCATATATGAATTATTATTATTATTATTATTATTATTATTATTTAATAATTAGTGTTGTTTATTTTTTACATTATATTCCCATATATGAATAACATTATAACAAGATAATTAATTAAAATTTTAGTTATTATTTGAATTATTTAAATAATTTATTATTTACTTAAATAAAAATTAATCCATTCTCTGCTATTGATTTCTATAGTTTCTATCTCTTCGCTCAACCAGCGTGACAGTCTGTTTTGATTGACAGTTTTCCTGCAGTGTGTCCACCTTCCTGTTAAACTCCTCCAGCTCACAGTCGGCGTCTAAAGAAAGCACTGGGTTTTTCGCAGGAATTAAGGTAAATCCTGTTACATCTAATTCTTCATAATTATGATGGATCATGCGTCATGCACAACGCCTGAAGCGATAATTACCAGCTAAATACATATTGCAGCATTGCAAATATTATGTTGCATAATTATCCATGTCTAACAGAGCTGTATGATGGTGTTTGATTTACACTGGCTTCAGCCAACCATACAACACTTTTTCTGCAGTTTGTTCCAGATGTCCTGCACATCCGCGAGGACGCTAAAAAGCACGTTTTGGCCGTACACAGCACAGTCCCTATTCCCTGCCATGGGTTCGAGCACAACCGCCGATGCAAAGTGTCTCTTGCGCTCAGTGTACATGAATCAGGTGTGTGTATATTAGTATGGGAGTCACTGACAAACTCGTTGGGAATTGTCAGTGTTGGAAATGGCAACAATATTAATTCAGTTTTTTTCCCCCATTATTTTTATTAGTATAAATTTTACATGTATGCATTTTATTTAATACATAATGTTTAATTGTTTCTGTCATAAACTATTTATCTGTTTTTAATCGTTCATTTTCACATTCATATATATTTTTTTTAAATTTGCTAACTCAAGTGCTTTGATCGCTTCAGTTCCGAAGGAAATTTTTCGGTGTTGTTTTTATTATTATTATTTATTTTTTTAAATAGATTTAGTTTTTTAATTGATTTATTTTTATTTTAAATTTTATTTTATTATTTATTTTATTTGTTTTACAATTTTAAATTTTATAAAAATAAATTGAAATTTTATTCAAGTGCTCTTATCGCTTAGGTGAAAAATTGGTCCAAGGTAATTTTTCAGATGTTTTTATTTATTTATTTATTTTTTTTATTTTACAATTTTTAAATTCATATATATATATATATATATATATATATATACACACACACACACACACACACACACA
>JAFVLL020010510.1:0-22609 GCA_021397915.2 Tor tambroides
GGAAGTGACAAGCAGTGTACAGCCCTTTACCGTTCTCACTGAAAAGGCCATTACATCCTTCTCCTCCAACAGTTGTAGTGCTAATGTTTAACAGCCTAATTAGAAAGGGAAGCGGCTGCTTTTCTTAAAAGACTGTCTACCCATGGGCCACCCACAATGTCAGGCAGCTGGAAATAATTTCTGCCTTACTGTAACCTAAAAAGCCCAGCAAACAGGGGTCAACAGGATGTGGACACCCCTGCATTAAATTATAACAATTAAAACCTCAGGCTGGACGAGTCCCTGAGGCCCCAAACTATTTACTACAGAGCTTGTCCGTGACAGAAAGAGGTCTAAAACGAGCCTTCCTGACACAACAGAATTTACAGAGGTGTGAAATTAAGTGCAATTTGGCATTCCAGTGATCCAGCCAAACCTAAAATGCCTTCTTAATGCGAGAGTGAAGAATGATTCAGAGAGGATATAAGCAATGGAAAAGCTGTTGCATCAAAGACAAACAAATACCAATCAAACAAATAGAATGACAAAGATAAAATGGCCCACAAATAGAATGACAAAGTCCGTGCTACAGAGGTAGTACTGCAACGCTGGCAGATTCCCGAGGGTGCTGGATCCAAGAGTGTGAATGAGTTTACTGATGCAAACCTTCATTGACAGGCACTAAACAAAAATGGGGAGCTAGATGGAGGGACAAACACTCCTTTTCTGGTGCATTCCGTTTTTGTGGTCTTTTCCCACATTATTCTCTTTTCTTTGAAATCTATAATATATTTTATTTCATTATTCAATATTTTTTTTGGTTCATTTTACACACATAACATACAACAGTATCAATCAAATCAATGAAATATATTAAGATGTTTGAAAATAGATGAGCTGTGTAATCCATTAAAAATAGAATGTATTTTATAAAATAAGTTCAAAATGATCAGAAATCGACAAAAGGTCCAAATATTTACCTTATCATTTATAAAGTTACACAAAGAGAACCATATCCTACTAAAGTAATCTTGTTTATACATGTAGTAGGAGATTTCATCATTTTTCAAATGGTAATAAACCTTAATATATGCTGGAGTGCATTTTAGATGTTCAAATTGAAAGTTAAAGACAAGATTTACAGAAAATCAGGATGATCAGCAAGATTTATGTTTATCCAAACTTATTAAGCATATCCGTACATGTTGTCATGTAGAAAAAAAAAAGTCATTTCTAGCATTGATTTAGCAGAAAACAAAAGGGGAATCCGTACACCAAGTTCAAAGTCAAAAATTATTGAGAAAATGTCACAGAAGATTTTCATATAAAGTGACAAAGTACAAAAAGTGACTGTGTATAAAAGAAAAAAAAAATCCTAACCCTAACCCTAGAACTTATTTAGTAACATTATGTAAATGTTTTCAAAAATAGTTTCTCAATATGTCTATAACCCTTGAGCATTTGTGAAACCTTTGAGGCTGGTTGAGGTTAGACGGTGGTCAGTTTTGAAGCATCTGCCTCCTGGTCTCTAAGATCTCGCCGGCAAGGCTGAAGACTGAATCCGCCATTGTTGCTGCCCGATAAAGAGATTAGGGCACTGTGAAAGGAGGCGGGACAGCATCGCCGTGCATCTGAGATGCTTAGCTGAAAGGCCCATTGTAGGCCCAGTACACATCCTGCCTTCCCAGAGTACTTGACAACCAAAACAGCCAACAACAGAATTCCTGTGTCAAACAAAACGCTCCTTGTCTACCCAAAGTTTTATCTGCCTCATTTACAAATGTATGCCTTTGTGACCAAACTGCTTCCCATTAACCCAGCCACTAGAAGCAGAACTAAATAAATTATTCACTCGTTCCATGCTATTTTTGTTGATCTCAGGGTTAAAAACGAAAATGACACAAATAACGTTTGGAGAGATGGATTGACTGAATGCCCCTCTCTTTAAAATGTCAATAGGAAGGAAAACCAGGATCCGAGAACATGTGCTGGGACTGTCCCGCTACTCTTTTGAGTGCTTTTTCTCTTTTGCCTAAAAATTTAATTAGCATATCAAGTCAAAAGAATTTATACATTATGGAACACCAGATGTTCCAAACCAACTGAGTTCATTTCTTTCTTCTTTTTTTTCTTTTTCTTTCTTTCTTTCTTTCTTTCTTTCTTTCTTTCTTTCTTTTATTAAAAAAAATATATTATTCATCCTTATTGATTTGGCTGCAATTTCCCTCTGAGGAAATGAGCTCTTCAGATAGTTAAATTTAGCTAAATACATGTAATCAATCATGCATCTTGTCCCATTATAATTCCCTGAAAAAACTAAGAGGTATAATAGAGAAAATAATATCATTTACATATCTTTTCAAGTCCTCAGATCCTGGCAAAGAAAGGGCCACCTCACAGCCTGGATCTGGGGCCCTGCGATTGGCTAAAGTAAACAAAATACTGATTAGAAACCCCTGGGATTATTTTTGCATCATAATTCATTCGAGACAGATTTCCATCCAAAAGTTAATATGAGACCTTGGAGATCGCGGATACACGGCTGTGAATGCCAAGGACTACAGAAGGTTATCAGTGCCGTACTTGTTAAAGTCCCGGTAGTGCAAGCTCAATTTATTCTACTTATTATGTATAAACACAAAAATTGGAAGCCTTTATCCGTATCCCTCGCCTGAAATATTGGCCCACCAGGTTATTCAACAAATTCTTTTATCTTTCACATCATCTGTTCCATAAACCTAGTTTTCTCTCACCGTTTGGGAGTTGCTGTTACTCGCAGCCTTTTCCCCTGTTCTTTTGGTAACTGAGTTGTAATTGGCCTGCTTGTTATTCACTGTTGACAAAGCCCCAGTGCTGCTAGATTTGGACCTCTTGTTTTCTCTAAGTGAACCAGCCAAACGCTAGCATTGTGGCCAGGTCTTTAGAGAAGGCTGCCCATCAGATGGTCAGTGGAATGGAACATAGCCTGATTCTTCACACACCATTTTGTCAGCTTAGGGATTAAAAGGGATGAATATTTTATCAAGGCCACCAAAATGGCCAGGACCGCACAAAACTGAAGCGCTAAGTGCGGGAGGTGATGAGTTACGTCTTTTTCCATCTCTGCCAAAAGAAATGACCGTGTCCTCTGAGGACCAAAAGGAAAAAAAAAGAAATATACAAAACAAACAAAAAGCTCTTTTGAAAAGAAACATCCTGTGCGGCCATCCATAACCATACACATCACACGTGTCAAATTCATTTTGTTTTGGTGGATTTTCTCTGGCTTTCATCAGATAAGGGAAAAAAAATGGTAGTAGAGGGGAGATGAGTGACAGAAAAAAGGCTGATGAGGTGGTAATATAACATGGAAAAAGCTCAGGTTATGGCTGAGTGGAGGCCAGGGCTCTGAGATGAATTCTGACGAAGGTTGGCGAAGATAGAGGGAGCAAAAGAGTGGGCAGTGATAAAGAGAAATAAGAGATGACTGACTGAGATAGACGGGGGAAAGTTCAGACTCTTTTCTCGCAGCCGTCTGACATTTACAGGGCCAGTTTGGAGGAAAGAAGCTGGAGGAAGCTCTTGACCTCCACTTCATTACAAGCCCAAAAGACCCTCCACCACATTAAATATTGAGAACAGGTGAGGGCAGCAGCTCTGAGGAAATACAACAGAGTAAAAGGACAGCAAGCAGTGAGGGATGCATTGAACTGTGAGAACAGCAATGCACTTTTCCTCCCTCTCTTCGTCTTTCTCTCACTACAGCAAACTTAAAATCCAATTTCATGCCTCATGTCTTAAAGTGAGCTAATTTTAAGAGATTTCTCTTTCACTATTTTGTTTCTGTATATCAACAATCTGCAGCAATATTCATTACCATTAAGTAGGAAACAATAAGCTACTTGAACGTTGCTATGAAAGCTCGCGTGATGGCGTAGCGCTTGCAAACCGCAAGAGACAACTAGCTAAGAGACAAATACCAAGCATTAGCCGCTGTCATCATGACTGGCATTCTCTGTCTTTTTCCTTTTGTTCTGGTAATTTCTGGGCTGGTGAGGCAGCAAATAAATATTTAAAGACAGAATAACGTAGCGATTTACGCACCCCACGCATTCAGAGACAACCTTCCAATACACGTCGAGCGAAATTACAATGATCAGATTGTGAGTCAAGGTGTGTTCTTCCCTATTGTTTCATTACCTTCGAAGACTTAAGAACAATGAGTATACATCTCAGGGAAAAGTTTAATTGCGCCAAATCGTACATTGTCAATAGCACAGTGAAGGATAAAAGGAAGAGAGTTGGAAGTATTAGCGTATTATGCAAATGCATCACCATATGCCACCAGATAATGAACCCAGAGCACTTAACTCTCTGATTGTGGGCTATGGGTGATCTGTAAATTAAAAGATGTTAGTTCACTTTCAGAAGGAACAGGAGGGGGTATTTGTGAACCATTTGTGCCGGTGTGCTCTTTCTGATTGGTCTACAAGGAACGCAGCCCACGCTCATTGTCTTCAGTGTCTTGAATATTAGTGTTACTGTGCACTGTGGCTATGCTGGGCTTAAACAGGGGAAACCCAACAATTAGCTTTATTGCAGATGCAAAGAAGGAGTAATGGAGCGTGTCATTGCAGATCAGTTCATCCTCCCACCTTTTTCTCACTCCAAAACGGAAGAGTTGCAAACCTGTGAAAAACCTCAGCAACACTAACCAGATGGCTGGTATCTGGACTCACAAATAAGCTACTTGTTTATTTACAGGGATTCATGGAATAGCAGGGGCTAGTGCATAGAAAACCATATTCATGCAACCACATGTTGTCATCCTTACAAAATAAAATATCCCTGTCCTTCCTGTATATGACCCATCACGTCTGTTTTATCAGTGGTATTATGGCTGGAATTCAAACTGAGAGGGAAAGGGGGGTAGCACTTCTGTCGTAGGATACATTATTGAAGAAAAGGTTACACGTCTCATGTCTAATTATGCTGTGTGGAAATGGGTTCAGGATAATGCTATCTGCTATTTTGTGGCCAAGCAAGCCTGAGAGAAGAATCAGGCCTATTACTGGCCATACACCTAAGACACATCACTTATGACCAGTGCTTTCTTTCTAAAGGTCAGCTCTGTGAGAATGCAGCAAGATTTGGTATTTTGGATTCATTTCAACAACAAATATTTCAAGAAGTATTTTAATGACTGGGTCTATAGGACAAAATATCACTGGCAAAATTGGCCTCTTTAAATATATTTAAACATTATATAAAGTCCACTTTTATAACAATGATAACACTGAATACATTAAGAAAAATATAGATAATGCCAATCCTAAATGTACTATTACTATTAATAAAGTCATGTGAAGTAATACCACAAATATAAATAAAAATAAAATCTGTCCACAAGCTTGATAGTCCCTCAATAAAATAAAAAAAGTCACTTTTCATCATTTTGTTTAATAATTGCATTATATTTTGCTGCATTTAAATGAGAAACATAAAAGCAAGCATGAGAACACCAGTGCACTTGAATCATTTTAAAATATGTGGTATATTATCCATGTAAAGCCATCCATAAAAGAATACAGGATACAACAGTGAAAGAAGGGCGAGTTACATCATGGTCTTCAAAGGCAAAGGTTAAAAAAAAAAGCAGTATGATGATATAGTGCTAGATCAAAGTGTGGTCTTGACATCAGAAAAAAGTATTTCCAAACTGCTTTGACAAAATCTGCTTGGCCTGTCACACTCCAGGCTATCCAGGGTAAATGAAGAATATTAACAGTGAAGCCTAGTAAAAACCAGCATGCCATAGTGTTGGCAGCAAATTCACAATGCATTCCTGTATTTTCATTCATAATCCAATGCATTTTCAGAACAGCAGGCTCCAGATTGCCAATGTTTTAGTGTGAGATCACATATCACACCAAATCTCATAAAACAACAAACACCAAACTGCAACTGGCACGTGGAGGCTGATCATCTTACTCTGTTCATATCAATTCATCCTCATATACCTCTGTATCACTAAGAAGATCCTCTCAGGTATTATTCAATTGGCATCCTTTCCAGAATCTCAACATCTCTGTACAGCATTAGTCGTGAGATCACAAATGATGAGTAACGTTTGTCATTGCACCGCCTTGTAAAGTAAAGCGTTAAAAGAATGAAAGGAAGAAAAGAAAATCACCCCCTGCTCTAAAAGTTAGCATATAAAAGGGTGTATGATTTTCTGCTTTGCTAATTGCTCTTCATAAGGGTGAATGGATGTATTCCACGCACCCACGCAGTGATTAGTACAACCACGTTCAGCATGAAGGCTGCTTTGTATAAATGAAGCTATAATTCTCCACTGTGTCAAATACTCTATTAATAATTCTTTGAGGGGAATTTTTAAAAACGAACGCATCCAATTTATTCTCCTGTTGCCACATTTCATCCGCCATATTTCAGAGTGGTAATTGTAGATTCTCTTCATGAATCTTTGTAAAAACACTTAAAGATGCAGGCCATCGTATAAGCTGGTTATCAGATCAAACGAAGCACTTTAATCAATCACCAGGAAAGACCCACTACAAAAAGTGCAGGGTTATAGCACCATGCTACCAGTCAGAAAATTGTATTTATTTGTTCCAAGGTCACTAACAGATGGCATGAGATTCCTGCACTGGAGACAGTTGGCACGAACAACTTGGCCCTGTCCAAGTGCCGGTATAATCATCATTATTCTGCGCCTGAGTAGAAACCACCACAATGAGACCATACTGCCGAGGAGGCTGCCAGAAGAATCAGAAAGACTTTCTTCACGCATCAACGTGATTGAATTTACCTAGGTGTGGAAATTAATTTACCTTTTTTTCAGCAAAGCCAAATGATGTGCAAAAGCACTGTTTGTCTGATTGTAACTTTGCTTTTGCCTTTCAAAAAACTGGCTTTAATGAAACCTGAAATGAAACACTCCCTCACAGAATATGGACTGATCAAAAGAGCCCCGAAAATCAGTTCTAGCTGAGGTATTTATTCCTTTAATTGAACATTAAACTCAGCACAGAGATCTCCCTGCCATGTTTGGATGTGGCTGGTGGTGAAAAAAAAAGTTCTCTTTGAGAAGCTTCACCAGTCACCATAATAAATGCCTTTATTTGTTGAAAATGACTGAGTCTCTTCCTCTATCGACCCGCAGTGATGTGGGACTGGAGCAGCGCAGCACCCAACAATGCAAGAGCAAGATACAGGGGCTTCATTTTTTCTCCCTGCACACAACTCCAAGGTGGTAATGTGACACCAAAGGTAACAGAAGCCACTGACTAGAAAGATGTTAATCCTGACAAAGTGCCACAGCATTAGCCAGAGCCTCTGCTAGATTGAATTCTGCATCCCTAGGGAGCATGAGCAACACAGACGGTGGCGCTCAATCTTTTTGAGTGGCCCTCCGAGACAAAACTGTGGTAAGCAAACTGGGCCAGGACTAAAAAGAACAACAGCACCCTCTGTTGAATGCATGTGAGCGTACATGGTGTTCTTCAAATATTATTAGTGTAATTATTATTACTGTTACTATTATTTTTAAGAATACTTATACTAACACATTTTTAATGTTATTTTAAATGCATTAGTATTGGATTGCTGAGATAAGTATATATATATATATATAGTTTCCATATCTCTTGATAGGCCTACATCTAAGATATAACTTCCACAAAAACAGACATCCTTTACCTATTGCATTGCATTGAGTCTGTCAACTAAATACACAATTCTAAAAACATTTTAATGTCAAAATAGGCTTATCCTAGACAATGTAACTATGACCAAAATATGATTTGTGTGTGTGTGTGTGTGTGTGTGTGTGTGTGTATATATATATAAGCCTAATTTGTATTGTAAATGCAAAATCCACGTTTCACGGCCTTTCCTTAACAGGCAGAAACAGACACATAATTCGCTTCACTAAATCGTTCACTGTCTTGACTAGTTCTATGCGTCCTACCGAGGAAATACAGAGCTGATATTGTTCATAAAAGATTTGTGTAATGATTCATGGTGTGATTCTCACAGTGGGGGGTATATGACTGTTTTTATGCCCGGGGTTGTGCTCTCTCACCACCCGCACGACTCCTTCATTCCCCACCGTGAATGCTGAGGCGTTTGTGGATTCACTCCAGCGACAGGCGGCTCGCATTCCCTTCTACAAGTACCAGAAACTCGTGATGGGGGAAAACCTCATTATTTGTATCAAAATAATAATAAAAAATCGATTTAACTTTTCGTTGAATAAATTAATAAATAAACAGTCACGGGGACACCATTCCTGTATATGCGCCAGATGGAATCGTTAGTATGTATATATTAGGCTACAGGCTATTAAAGCGGCATGGAAAGTTGTGCGCAACACTCTCGATGGTCTTATAATAATGCCAAAGTCACAAAATTAAATCTGATAATCTGAATAGCTAATAATAACGTCATGTAACCAATACAAATCAAACCACAGCGTATTTCTGCAATGCACATATATATATTATAGCCTATATTTTATTAACTTGACTTCGTGATTTGAACGCAGTGCATCTCCACCACGTCGTGCTCACGATCTGTAGAGCAGCTCGAAACTAAAAGTTGAGCTATTCGCTGAGCCATGAGCAAGAGCTCCATGGTCCAGCAAACTGTCCACGAAAGCAAATCGCTCCTCTGAATGTCATCTGAGGCGCTCACATTTACTACAGACTAAGTGTGCATGGTTTACAATAGGTGTGTGCAGTCACTGCAAGAGAGCTGACTGCTGAGGTATGGAGAAAACCTTTGGTGAGAACGGCTGACCTGTCCTCTCCATTCCTCAGAAGACAGCTTTTTGCAGTCCAGAGTTGATATGATGCGCATTTCAGTCGTAAACAGCAGCATCACTTCCTACCTTTGAACACTTTCAAAGACGACACCGGTTGTCCAGTGATGGTCCCAACAGCGGCTAAACGCTGCCACTTCTTCTCTCTGACCAGCAATCAACATCCAACAAGAACAGTCTGTGTATTAGCACTCCAGACGCAGGGTCCTCCTTGCCAAAGTCCTCTCCCAGAATTGAAGAAAAACATAAACCCCCGCTTGATTTATTTATTTTTTTGTTTTGTTTTGTTCCCCTCTTCTTTTTTCAAGTAAGTACCGAAGGCAACTGTTAAACGAAGACTGGTGAAATAAAACAGGTATGTCCACGGTCAGTCAGGTGCAGCTGCTCTGCGCGCACGTTCGCTCTGCTCCTCCAACAGTCGGAATGATGATGATGACCGGTGCGATGTAACGCAAGCAGGATGTGTGTGTCTTACCGCCGGCGACTGTGTCGAGTCGACCCTCCTTCTCTCCCTGCGTTTCCAGATGGAAGCAGTTTCTCATCTGTCCTGTCGTGCGGTCCCATCTGAAGCGAGCGGCCAACGCAACTGTTAAACCGGCCTCTAAAATCCTCCTCCAATCAAAACAGGCAGATGAAAGCTGATCCCCCACTGGGGAAAGAAAAACCCGCTCGTCTCAATAAAATAAAGAATATAAAATTGTAAAAGTGCCACAGTTCTCTTTGAAAAATCAATCTAATAAAACGAATAAAGACCGTTTGCGGATCCACAATAACTCTTAAAATCTCGCACTCTTACTCGTAGTTTATTTAGTTGACGTGATAGCAATAGGGAAGACCGAGGACTTCTGTAACACATTTTATTTATTTGTTTCGTCTGTAGCGCAGTTTATTTACGTATTTTTGATGTAATATTTTCATATCTGTCAGAAAGAAATGACTAAATATTTATATTACTTTACAGCAAAGTTGTGGGTAGATTTATTGTGTTAATCAATTTTACATTTTAGTTACAAGATAATCATCTCCTCCATTTTTAATTCAGGATGTAAATAAATCAATAAAATCAAATATTTTAATTGTATTTGGTATGTTTTTAACAAATAGGTGAAATGCTTTGGATATTATCAAGTGATTAAATAATAATAATAATAAAAATAATAAATAGTTGTGACTTCTGATTGGTCAATACAATGTTAAAGCTGTTCTATGATGCAAAACATTGTAACAACTCTGGCAGAAACACCTGTTTACCATGTATTTGCACAGTGCCTAATTAATCAATAATAATAATAATAATAATAATAATAATGGTTCAACAAAAAATGTTTATAACAATTTTATATAAGCAATAAGATACTCAAAGCCATGCTGCATTTTGAATGTACAGATGAGTTACAACTGACTATCTTTTCAGAGTAATACAATTTTTAAGGTTGAATACAGTGTTGCACACATAAAATTACAAAGAATGACAGCACACCGCTCACAAAAACTCATTTTGCGAATAGGTCATTATGTTGTAAGGCCATTACTCTGGTCATCATGTCAGAGCTTAATTGTAGGTTAGGTCTATAATTATGGTATCCATTACTGCCCTGCTAATTGGAATGTCTGTTCTTAGCATTGTGCATTGTTGATTGAAATTGGTATTCTACTGAAACTGCAGTTTGACCCACTTCTTTTCCATTTGTGGCTTAAGGTTGAGGCAGGGAAGTGAATGTGGATAATGCTGAAAAATAAAACCTATGTAATATTGCTGTTCAGGATCCCATTTGGAGTCTATCAAGAGAAATGCAGAACGCTCAGTTTAGATGGAGAGTTTAATGAGATGAAAATAATTTTCTTCTCTCTCTTCGGTGTTGTTTCTGCAACTCCATTATAATAAAGGAAGACAATACTGATTGTTTGGTAAAAAATGTATTTCCTTAGGCATATTTATGACTTCAGGTTCCACAGTCTCAGATTGAGGAAGTGTTGTGGTGTTCATTAAGAGCAGCTCCTGGTCATATTGAGCATCACGCTCTATTCCTGTTGTTACGGCAAGAAATCTCAAACATGATCCTCTCTCCATCAGCCATTTGGCTGGGGATATAGTGAACAATCAATTCAGTCAGATTATTAGCCCGTCTAATAATTGAATTGAGCTGTCGCTCGGGTAATGGATTCACTGCTCACACAGTCGCTTCAGCCAAGGCTGGTTTAAAGAAGTACGAGAGAGAGAGAAGTAGCGGAGGAGGGCGGGGGTGTGGATGGAATAGAAAAAAAGCAAAAAGAAGCAGAGCGACAACGTTGGCAGTGATACCTCAGGATGGCAGAGCAATCAGATCCATGTCAGTTTTTAATCAGGTTCCTTGGAGGCACAAATTAGCCGTCACATAAGGAAAACGTCTTGCTTTGCCTTTCCGTTTCACAATTGTATGTGTCAACTTACAATTTTACATCTGAGGAGAGTCTGTCGAGGTTTCCCGGGAGGATTCCATGGCACAATTTATGCAGTTTGTCTTATTAACTTTCCACAAGAGATTATCCGACAGTGGCAGCATTGTTTTGAAGTAACACATTAAAAGACCTGCTAGACTAAAGCCACCATTTAATATGCCTAAAAAGCCAAAGATGAACACGTCTTTTATTGTTTTATCGTTCATTCGCACAAACAAATGGCTGCCAATATCAACTGCACAGTCTTGCTGGGACACAGTTGGGTAAATAAAATCATACACCCATGCCAATGTACATCCCAGCAGCTGAATCAAACATGGCCTGGATTCCGACACAGTTCAGAACTATTATTACTCCGTCTCTGTTGTTTTGATCATGTATTCACTGCAGAAACTGAGGAAGCACCAGACACATGCACTTTTTGATATAATATCCATTTTGTCTAACCCTATTTTAATCCATTACGAGACACTGATATCTGTTGGTGGATCAGAGACCTGGCGGGGGTCTCGGCACAGAGCACAGAGAGGAGCTGATTACTCACTCTATTGCGGTGGGAGTTCAAATGAAAGAAAAACAGAACAGCCTCAGTCACAGTAATGGAGTGGCACATCTGACACCTTATCAGTTGGAGGTGCTCATCAGAGAGAGCTCGCTTTATTTTCTTTAAGAGATTTTCCACAGATATGGTTGCGAGTGGGGTGCCTCCTTTCTACTTTCGGTGATTCTGGAAACATGGGGTCCTTGCTCTTTATCAGGTCGTGTCACATCAGACGAGGGAAGACTGTGAACAAGCAAACAAACAGTCGTGTTTTTCTCACTCTTCCTCTGTAAAGTCTGAAGTTTTTCACTCCTTTATACTCACTCTTTTCTCACTTGTGGTCCACAACTCAAGTGTGTGATTTTGTTCCAGAAAATCAGAAAAGACCCCGTAAGAAGAGTTACACAAAAATATGCCAGGAGCTTCATCTTCGTAATGAACCTTGTCATTCTAAATGGAAAATATACAAGCAGGAGGAAGCCCTATGAATAATTTAATGAGGAAATCATGAGGAAGGCCTTTCACATTACTGCAAATGATTACTTTTTTCTGCTGATACGAGTCTTTATGATGAAACTGGCTAATTGCTGGTGCAGCTGGATGACAGTTTCACTCTCAGGCATATATGCTAATAAGGAAAGATTTCAGTGGTGTCATTTAAGCGACAGAGAATTCTGTGAAAGAACACAAAGAACTTCTATAGAAACCTTTGTCTCACGAATGACAGCGTGCACCGACACTTGCTTCCTAAATAGACAATTAAAGCTTGAGAGTTTCTTTTATACAGGCTGTACACTGAAATCATTGTAAGTGTATGTAACATCCTTCAGAAAGACTTCAGAAAGAAACAATTCACAACATAAACTGTTAGTCATAGTCTTACTTTGAGGGGGGAAATAGATTAAAGGGATAGTTCAAACAAAATTGTTATCATTTACTTTTACATTTACTTACCCTCATATCATTCCAAACCTCTAAAGAAATCCATACATTGAAAGTCAACAGGGTCCGATCCAATGTTGTTTTGGACCCCATTGACGTTAATTGTCAAAAACAGTTGAAACAGCCTTTGAAATAGCTTCATTTGCGTTCCAGTCATACAGGTTGGAATGACATGAGGGTAAGTAAATGATGAGAGAATTTCATTCACGAGTGAATTCCTTTAATATATTTTCACTTTGCCACTCAAGCTAAGTATTAGTCTCTATTTGCTTCTTAGAGTCCTTAAATTTAAATAGTTAAAAGTGAGGTCTGCTTTAGACAGTTGGCAATGAGTGCAGGACACTGGCAGGTATAGCGGATATAATTGAATGGGGCTGTGCTGCAGCAGCTAATGGAAAGGAAACAGGCTGCTAGACTCAAATGGGAATCTTTGCCACCATATGGAGGGATCCTGCTGCTATGGTCATATCCAGTAAATAGGATTTAGCCCAATGGGTTTCATCCACTGTATGCCATGGAGTCTCCCCAGCCCCACGGCCATGTGTCACCCACTAATCTGATCACAAGAAGCATGATACCCTGAGACCACTTCTGAGGGCATACAAGGAGAATGATAACATGCTCCAACAAATAGACTGACTGCAATACAAATATAGTGTCGGCACAGCATCATTAGCACTCATTTTAATATTTTGCTTACATTTTTTCTCAAATTAGTGACTGATAATAGATTTCTTTCTTTCTTTCTTTTACATTCTCCAGATCTGTTCTTTAGGGTTATATGAATGAACATAGTTGCAGACCAACCTCTCTCTCTTTTTTATTTATACTTTTTATTAACAAGATGGCATTGCATTGTCTTTATTATTTCGACATATTATCACAGACCAGCACACATGCTCTAACTTATAGCTCACAGCTAGTTTTCTTTTATTGTTTCCAGCAAGTTGGTTGTTATAGTACTTCAGTCTTGTGAGCATAACCATGAAATGACATAAGGAATAAACTAGTTCCTGTAAGCTCTAGTTGATGTTGATTATACTTTGATGAAAACTAGGTCTTGGCCCCAGGCATGCATTTAATAAAAATGAGTTTATCCGACACTGTCCATCATAAATTGAGGGCTCTATTTTCAACTCCACCAACTGTAGTATAGAACTTTTTAACTCAACATTTTGTTTTAAATCTTGTAAGAAGTACATTGCTGGAGAAGGTTCACTTTAATTTTGAATTAAATTCTAGCTCGTCCGGACATCGTGTTCTGTTCCGTCTGAAATACCAAGCTAGTTGCTAGGTCCATCAAAACTAAGCTACTGTTCTCACTGTCTAATGTTGTGGTTCTTGGCTTTCTTCTGTGTCAAAAGAACGTAAAGTGCAGTGTGTAATACTAGGGATTTCTTCCCTTTTTTTTTTTTTTTTTTTTTTTGCAGATGAGGATATTTTATTTTACAGATGGATAGAGTAAAACCTAAAAGAGACACACAGAATTGGTTGAGTAGCATTGATCTATTGCGCGCCCACCATCTTTCTCTCTTTCTTTCTCGCTCTCTCCATCTCCCCTCATGTACATTCACAGACAGTACATATAATTTTGTTCCTATAATTTATTTCTGCCTTCACTGTGCTTGGGTCTTAAAGTCATAATCAGCCACACTGAGGCTCAAAGCCCTTTCAGATAACAGTAAGATGCACATCCATAGGCTTGTTTTCATGATATTGATGCACTAACAATCAACATAACCTCCTCCAAAATAATAATAAAAAAAGTAATCATCATTTTTTCTCAGTAACAGTCATTTGTCATTTATGTCATTTTAGGACATATACATTATGATTGCATTATAAAAGGGTCCTATGCATATAGGGGAAATACATAAAACATGCATTTTGCTGTTTTGCTTTATCATGTCTCCAGTTTTTAGAACAATATCCTGCTTTGTTTAAAGTCTGAGCTGGGCGAGTTAACAGCTGTCACTGTCTTAAACAAGGTGGATGAGATTTGCACTTCCTTTCAAACACCATCCCGGAGTCACCTCAGACAGTGTCTGGGCCATAACTGTCACTCATATGCCTTGTTTTTTCACTAAAGTTTCCCCTCGCCCAGTAGGGGACACTCAATCGAGCCACGCTGTCACAACCTATTGCCCCTTCAGTCCAACTCATCCATCAATCTGATCAGAGACACGACCCACCGCCAAGCCACAGACGCAAGATCTCCTCCGAAATTCATCTGCCGGTTAGTGCTGCTACAATTAGATTCCCTGTAACACTGTGCCAGCTATTGCTAAATGTCCTTAAAGCTGAACTTAATGACTGTAAGCAGGTAAATATCTATTACCTGAGATTAAAATAACAGTTATACAACAAAAATACAGCCAACATTTAAAAGACTATTAACATTTAATTCAGATTTCAATACAAATATCTTCTGAATGAGTCAGTTTTTTATTCTTCCATCCCTTAACAACCAGAGGGATGCAACAGGCCAAGGTTTCAGCATTCAGAAATCCCTGTTTCAGACTGAAGGGGATCGAGCCATCCAGGGCCAGCTGGCGTACTCTGACACTCATTTGCAATGCCAAGAAGTGGCATGGGGCATTTCCTTAGTGACAAGGCTGGACCACCGTGGCTAATCACTAGACAGCTTGGATAAAAATTGGAGCGTTATTTGCAGGGAAGGAAGAACCTGACAACCCAGATTGGAGAGCTGCATGATCATCCTCACTTGTGCTTCCTTTCAATTTCATTTAAAAAATAAATTTGTAGAGCAAATATGCCGACGAATGAGGTTTATGTGTACCATATGTGACATGGACATACAATTTTCCTTCATTCACTTAAAGTGGAAGCTCACCCAACAAATGAATATTCTGTCTTTATTTACTCACCCTCATGTTGTTCCAAACTTGTATGACTTCCTTTTCTCCAAGAAACACACGAGAAGATATTTTGAACATTTTGAGGTCCAAACAACATTGGACCCCATTAAACTTCTTTATGCATATATACAGACATGTAGCATACTGCATGACATACTGTATATTGCCCTATATTAAGAGAGATTACCATACAGTACATGTTACCTGTAAGTCGACATATAATTTTCACATAAATACATTTTCTGGGTAAATGAAGATATGACTTCTTATACTTATGTGCCTATAAGTTCTGTCACGAAACTCTAGAAGCCTAGGCGCAGGCTGATGGGTCATTAATGCATGATATTCACAGAGTTAAACTACTTGGCATTTTGCAGAGTTTCCCTGAAACCTATCCACCTTCCCCAGCTCCACCTGTATGGATCTGCTACAGGTTATTTTATATGTTATTCGTGCAGCAACAGTATGTCTTAAATACTCACAGCACTGTATTTGCAGTAGCAAGTTCCTGTGCCTCTACAATTACAGCAATAGCCAACAGCAGCAGCAATTCTGCAGCAGCATAGCAGATCTATTCCACCAAGACCATATATATTAACATCGTATCATATCCATTACCAAGCTAAAATCTTTATTAAAATTATGTTGTCATGAAAGAAATACTGTAAGTTTATAACATATAATCCTCATAGTACAACCCAAATTCCGGAAATGTTGGGACGTTTTTTTTTTTTTTTTTTTATTTGAATAAAATGAAAACTAAAAGACTTTCAAATCACATGAGCCAATATTTTATTCACAATAGAACATAGAGAACATAACAAATGTTTAAATGGAGAAATTTTACACTTTTATCCACTAAATGAGCTCATTTCAAATTTGATGCCTGCTACAGGTCTCAAAAAAGTTGGCACGGGGGCAACAAAGGGCTGAAAAAGCAAGACATTTTGAAAAGATTCAGCTTGGAGAACATCTAGCAACTAATTAAGTTAACTGACATCAGGTCTGTAACATGATTAGCTATAAAAGGGATGTCTTAGAGAGGCAGAGTCTCTCAGAAGTAAAGATGGGCAGAGGCTCTCCAATCTGTGAAAGAGTGCGTAAAAAGATTGTGGAATACTTTAAAAATAACATTCTTCAATCTCAAATAGGAAAGGCTTTGCAAATCTCATCATCTACAATGCATAACATCATCAAAAGATTCAGAGAAACTGGAGAAATCTCTGTGCGTAAGGGACAAGGCCGAAGAACTTTTGTTGGATGCCTGTGGTCTTCAGGCCATCAGATGACATTGCATCACTCATCGGCATGATTCTGTCATTGACATTACTAAATGGGCCCAGGAATACTTCCAGAAACCACTGTTGGTAAACACAATCCGCTGTGCCATCTGCAGATTCCAACTAAAGCTCTATCATGCAAAAAGGAAGCCATATGTGAACATGGTCCAGAAGCGCAGTCGTGTCCTGTGGGCCAAGACTCATTTAAAATGGACTGTTTCAAAGTGGAAAAGTGTTCTATGGTCAGACGAGTCCAAATTTGACATTCTTGTTGGAAATCACGGACACCATGTCCTCCGGGCTAAAGAGGAGGGAGACCTTCCAGCGTGTTATCAGCGTTCAGTTCAAAAGCCAGCATCTCTGATGGTATGGGGGTGCATAAGTGCATAAGGTATGGGCAGCTTGCATGTTTTGGAAGGCACTATGAATGCTGAAAGGTATATAAAGGTTTTAGAGCAACATATGCTCCCCTCCAGACAACGTCTATTTCAGGGAAGGCCTTGTTTATTTCAGCAGGACAATGCAAAACCACATTCTACAACTATTACAACACCATGGCTTCATAGTAGAAGAGTCTGGGTGCTGAACAGGCCTGCTGCAGTCCAGATCTTTCACCTATAGAGAACATTTTGTGCTTCATTAAATGAAAAGTACATCAAAGACAACCATGAACTCTTCAACAGCTGGAAAACTATATCAGGCAAGAATGGGACCAAATTCCAACACCAAAACTCCAGAAACTCATAACCTCGATGCCCAGATGTCTTCAAACTGTTTTGAAAAGAAGAAGAGATGCTACACTATGGTAAACATGCCCCTGTCCCAGCTATTTTGAGACCTGTAGCAGGCATCAAATTTGAAATGAGCTCATTTTGTGCATAAAATTGTAAATTTTCTCAGTTTAAACATGTGTTATGTTATCTGTGTTCTATTGTAAATAAAATATTGACTCATGTGATTTGAAATTCTTTCAGTTTTCATTTTATTCAAATTTAAAAAACGTCCCAACATTTCCAGAATTTGGGTTGTAAAATTTGTACATGCTTATAAAATCTATATGATAATTTATTATGATATTGTATGTAGCAACCATAAATGTCAACAAAATATATTTTATTTAAATATGCAACTAATCTACAAAACAACATATATACAAAAATCTGTATGCTTACATGTTTTTATGTCTATATTTACTTTTAATATTTGAATTATATTTATATTTAATTTTAATTAACTTTGGATAAAAGCATCTGCAAAATGACTAAATGTAAATATAAATGTAAATGTAAATGTACATGACATGTATATGGACCAGATATATACCACATGATAATTTCATTAAATGTAATATTTATACATATTACATTTGTGTATGGGTTGACAATGGAAAAGAAAAAACAAAACAAAACAAAAAAAAACACTGAGATTTTTTTATATATATATATATATATATATATATATATATATATATATATATATATATATATATATTATGTTTTATATAATAATAATAATAATAATAATAATACTAGCAGCTTTGGATGACAAGAGGATGAGTAAAGACCAAATTTCCATTTTTTTTTTTTTAACTATCCCTTTATGTGTAAGTTCAGTGTGTTGGCTTTTTAGCATGTCCTCTCTTAACCTCTCTTGTCCCACACACACAGACACAAAACATTTGCATGGCTTTTATGCTCTGACTCGTCAAAACAGAGCATGCAAAGAGGAGGGACAAAGGGAAAGCCTCTGACTGATCCCGGTCACTTTAGTTCAGATTCATTCAGGTGGCCCTCTTCTTTCATCTCTGTATTTCTCATTATAGGAGCACAGGGCTGCTATGCAAACTATACTGGCGTTAATCTGCTGTTCATAATGCCTCTCATCCTACTGTTATTTCAACCAAGTTGGAGATGTGAAAACTCATTTGGGGCACTGTTAGCTGATTGCTGACTGCTGTGCCTTGTCTCATGGAAAAAGAATCTAGTATTTCAGTGCATGTATTTGTCTCTTTGTCTCTGCACTTAAGCACATGCTACATGCAAATTGCTGTGCTAAGAGGGTGATTTGTACTCTTTTATGACTGAATCTTTTTTTCATTCTTTCTTGTCTAAACCAATTTAAACTCAATCCAAACTAGAAAGCTCATAGAAATCAAAATGTAAATGCCTTCCCTTAATGAAATGGGCTAAAAACAGATTTTTTTTAAGCTTTCCAGCTTTGTTCTTTTTCTCTCAGTTGTGTTTTATGCCCCCTCAGCATATTGCAACATTTGTCAACACCTGCGTCATGTTCTCACAGCAGAGTGAAACTACCCAATAAACATACAGTGAGTGTCTGAGAGGAAAGCTTATAAGAGTGAACCTGAACCAGATGGTGAAATGAATGCCTCACAGCAGCACAGCAAGATGGCCCAAATCATATTTGAAATTCACCATAGTGATTTGGATTTGTAACAGTGGATCAAAGTAAAAGACTATGTAACTGTGTGCAAGTACATGCATGTGTGTGGACATGATCATATGTGCGATGTGTAAGTCTGTGAAATGTAATGCCTTGCAGGAATTTTTATGTCTTTGTGATACACACACATAATTGTTTGTTTATGACAAAAGGCTAACATCTCAAAACAGACTGTTCTAAACAATTATAATGTAATATCCAATCAGACGTAACTACAGCATCATTATTGCTTGAAGTTTACCATGCATAAGTCTGAGGATGTAATGTTTTAAGAAAAGCCACTAGCAACACTGTTAGTTGGCAACATGTGCCATCCGTGTGAGTCACATATGGAAGATGGAAACTGATCCATTTAAGTAACCAAGGTACCAGCTACTTTTCATTTTGTCAATGGCAACACTCAATGCTCAGAGGTTAAAGGTCTGGGTCAAGACTGATGTCCATGCTTGGCCTGAAAGGTGGATTTAGTCTTTTGAATACTCTTATAAGAGACCTTAAACTGGTTAACTCCCCCAATGGACTAAATATCTGCACTTTTCAAACTCATTTAAAAAGTACATGTTACTGGCATTTATCTTGACTGAAATAGCAACATATGTGGCACAAATGATTTGGCCAACCCAACTGAATTTTTGCCTGCATTCTCTAAGGGAACCAAAACTAAATAATTGGATCATTTAATTACTTTCAGGGACACTCAAATGAGTTCAATCTATCAAGGTCTCAAGACCTTGTTTGTGGCCTCTGTGTTTAATTCGGTCTGGATAAAACACCAGGTGACTTGGAATACACATGGCTAAGCTAAATTAACAATTGATCTTCACCCTCCTGAGCACAAACAACCATTTTGGGTCATCATTGAATATGTGCAACTTGCAAAACAATCATTTCTTTGAAGCTCGATGTGAAAGTGTCAAGTGATATTTGGAAAAGAACTCTCTAACTTCAAGAAATGTTTTCAACACATTGTATAAAATTTTTATAAAAAATAAAGGTTAGGCAATGATGAATTTTTCTAATAACGCCTCATGGCCATTAAAGCATACATGCATTTTGTTAATCAAATAAACTATGATTTATCTTCAGCATGAAAAGTAGGGCTTAAACTAGAATAAAATGAAAGCATTTGTCTACATTTACAAATTAGGGAAAATTATTACATCAGTCTGTATTTACTAATATGCAAACACTGCAGCCCAAAACACACATGAGTCAGGCCATCTATCTCAAACACAAACACCTTCTGGCAACATTTCCATACATTATGAATAACAAATTAAATGATCATAATAATAATAAAATTTACCCAAATATATTCAATTTCATTCATTACATGTAGTATTACCTGCACTCATATGGAGAAGTTGCAACATTTGTAGCATTAGTGTGTGTTGCCCTTCCAGTGCACAGATGTCAATCTCTTACTTATTCTGACATATCAAAATTCATTTTATGCAAAGTATGTTAAATTTCTCCTTTTTTGTTTATGCACACTGCTGAATTAGGACATCAATAATGAATTACAACATTTCATTTTGTCTAAAATGTACATGATATAAAACATGGAGCTACTTGATTAAAAGTCCTGTTCATTTTCATCTCTGTGATTGGCTTGGAGGCGGGACACTGGATTGAAGGATGCAGGAGATCAGAGTAAGAAGAAAAAACATGGATTTAACACTCAGACACTCAGACTGATTTCTGCAATTTTTAATTCTTAATCGAGTTACCCTGTAAATGTGCTGGAAGTATTTGGTATCTTTTAGTTAAGATATTATATTATGCCTTTTAAAATTTAATTATATTTGTACACTAGTTATATCTCACATTCACTTTCCATTCAGTATGGTTTACTGACCATCAGGGATATTAACGAAGTTCATAGCTTAAAGTATGACTACATTTAAATAAAACAGTTAAAACTTAATACATGGTTTTAGTTAATTTAGTTAAGTAAATAATGGTTACATTTTGATATATGTGAACAATTCAGACTGAAGAGTGTGAACATCAGACAAGTAAACATATATGAATGCTTTCCACATGTGCTGATATTATTCTAGAAAAGTACATTAGAAACATCTGACTGTTTGTAATCCAAATGTGCTGATGTAACTTCCTGTCAACACACAAGACTATGAATGAATCATGGTTGTGTTCTGTTGAAAGTCTGCAGACAGCATCTATACACAATGATGATTCCAGCCATCTGGGTTGAAGAAAGAGCATGTCTGATTGGATTGAATAGGAAAACTGGACATTGCCTAGAGGTCTTCCTGAAAGAAGCTCATCTGATTGTGAGTACCACATTCTTGGAGACGCTTCAGTGAGGACACTCATGTACACTCATTCACGAAGCCCCATTATCTATATTCCTGCCTCTGCCTGGTCTTAATCAAAGTCTAATTATCTCTCATTTTTCTCTTTTTCATGAATGCCTTGTTAAATGGACAGATTTTCTATAATAATCTCAACTCTCTTCTCAACAGTGTTTTATCTCTGCCTTGAGATTGACATCATATGGATCTTGTTAGCTAGGCCCGACAGAAGGCTACTTACTATTTGAGGAAATTGAATTGGAGCATGGGTCACTGCCGATACCACTGAGAAAATTAAATTGAGTCGCGAGTGGTAGTAAAAAGGAATATTTCCATCACGACAAAAGCACTATGTTATTATTTAGTACAGTATTATATCCTAACGGTATTCTGCTGTTGGTTTTGCTACCTCTGTCATGGTCAATAGATCTTTTTTTTCTGCTTTTAATATGGACAGATTAAACTTTGTCCTGGATAAAATGATATTGTCAATGTGGATTCTCCATCAAATGTCCCATTTAGCTCTCTATTAGGTTTAATCTGTGTCTGGGAAAGCAGCCCTTCTAGTATCAATGTGAAGTAAACACACCTTGTCTGTTTTCCTGTTCTGTGTCCAGGCCTCGTGTAGCAAGTTTAATATCCTGTTCATATTTATCAATGTCATAATGCAATTATTAACAACGAGACATAGTCAAAGCCATCTGTCTCGCAAGGAAGATGAAATTCCCGTAAACATGGGCTGGGGCTGCCGTTTCTGAGAGGAAGTGGGGGTTAAGAAGTGGCCACGTCTCATCCGTACTCAAGAACAGACAGGAGAGCCCTGTTTTAGACAGCAGGACACTAGTCTTACAGATTGGTATCAAGCGGCGAGCTAACGTGTCACATCCAAAGGACGTTTACAAGACAGCCCATATAAATTTTACATAAAGTGTGCCCTTCTCCTTAGC
>JAFVLL020010511.1:0-40157 GCA_021397915.2 Tor tambroides
TTTTTGATCAAATAAATGCAGGCTTGATGAGCAGAAGAGACTTCTTTCAAAAACATTACAAATAGTAATGTTTCCAAACTTTTGACCTGTACTATGTATATATATATATATATATATATATACATACATACATTTCCTACGTAATAAAGTGATTTGTAACTGTATATTAAATCATCCAGGTAAATGGCCAACTGTCTTTACTAATGTATGAATCCCCCAAGGAATCACCAAATTAGGCTTACAATTTGGTTCCTCTGGAAAGCGCACTGGCGTGTGCTTCTGGTAAATAATAGATGGAGTCCTATAATGAGTTACCAGAACACTGTGTTAGAGAAGCTTTCACATTCAGTTCATATTCTCTGGCTTTTTGATCCCTACCACAGACTGTATCTTGCGATTCTGTCTTTTTAAGCTAATCTTTCCATTTTCTGTCCTATATCTGTGAGATCAGACACAGCATGCATTTTATCACAGAGTTATTTTCAATTATGTCTTCCTTAAAATGGTTAACATTTGGGAGCACCTTCCCATATCCTTCAGCTGCATCAGAAAATATTAAAGTACAGTTTTCTTCAATGTCAGGCCAATTATGGCTCATCCGTGTGCTCCTCAGTCTGAGCTTAACACAGTATGGGCCGTGTTATTGGAGGAAGGGTCTGACTTCCCTTTCTGCCGCATTAATTACCCACCATGTTTGTAGTATGTTGACAGATTTGCCGCTACACCTCTCGGAATTCCCTGTGGTGCCCATCTGCCTCCGCGGCCAATGGGTGGCATACTTTAGCAGCCCTGTGCTCAAAACAGGCTCCCTTGACACTGGGAGGTTGTGGGGTCCGTTCCCTTAACTCTCGGCTCATAAAAGACATCCAAACAGGCCAGTGCCAGAGAGCGGCCGGGACAGGCTCCAGCGTCGTTAAGAAGCCGCGAGTGCTCTCTGCTGGCCCATTAGAAGAAGCAATGATTAATGAAGCTGCTCCACCAACCTCACAAGAACAAAACATTTCGCCATATGTTCATCAGGCCAAATATGGATATGAGATCGACGCCTCATCGATTTCCAAACTCTGCCAAGAACAGGTCAATGAGATAGTCTATCAATAACGAAGCACTCTTACTGCCGCACAG
The DNA here is from genome assembly GCA_021397915.2 of Tor tambroides. Lineage (NCBI taxonomy): Eukaryota > Metazoa > Chordata > Actinopteri > Cypriniformes > Cyprinidae > Tor > Tor tambroides. Next base: position 1,126 of record JAFVLL020010511.1, read on the forward strand.
ACTCCGTTTCCACGAGCAAAGTTCTTGATGAATGTTTTGTTTGGCTAATTAGCATATTTTCCACTATAGAGAGATTCTTTATTCCTTTATTATCGTTTGTAAGCTGCAGCGCCACATATTTTATGAGGGTAACGCTTTCATAATATATTCCATACTGCTGTTTGTCAAGCGAGAACTGTTTTGATAAGATGCGAGATGAAGAGGCTTTTTGCTGATTTGTGTGTCCACTGAGGGAGACTAGGTGATTGCATTCCAGTGTTTGAAATGAGGAGATGTATTAAGAAACAGAGGAGGGGCGATGTGGGACATGAAAGTGCCGCAACGCTAGGAGACTCCAGAGTACCGACAAAGCTGATAGCTTGTGGAAATAATCGCAGTCGTGTAAGCAAATCGGTTAGAATAAGGAAATCAAACCACATTTTAGCAACGTGGAGAGGATTTTAAAAAAGGCTATCTCAGAGAGGAATTCCCACACTGCAAGAGCTTTTAACACATTGATGGGCAGACTGTTTTTAAGACTAATTTGAAAATTATCTGGATGATTTTAACGGAACTTATGGGTTTGCAATAACTAGCATGGTCGTTGATCTGTTCAAAAATATGTATTGAATAATTTTTCTGTCAGTCCGATTTAAATTGGTTTACAACAGGTATACTTTGTTGAAACTGCAAGCAGAAAGAATACAAAAGGAAACTAAGGGCTACTAAACAAGGCAAATTAGCATGAGAGCTCAATTCCAAAAAAAGCGCAGATGGAATTGTAAAGTTCTGCTGGTGATCTACTGACAATGTGCATATTAAAGAACACAGACACAGCATCTCATTTGCATAATGACCAACGCAATCTACCAAGAGCAGCGCAAATCAGTATAAAGTCCCAAACAAGCAGAGCTGATGCTAATCATCTGGCATTCCGAAAAAAAATTAACACGAATGGAAAAAATCCTCTCCCTTCTACCACGTATTCTCTGCTCTCCACAGTGCCTCCTCCTGGCAGCAATAATCACGGCCATGTCGAGTGCAAAATGGGTTAAGGTATGCTTTTTCGGACAGTAAATAATTGGCTCAAATACCAGTAAATTGACTACCGCAAACCTTATTAAATCATGTTGCGTGATTCATTTAAATTCTCTACTCCCATAAATTTTGGGTCTGAAAGGGACACCCAATACAAATGAATATGCAATAAGGTCCGCTGTCCACATTTTTTCATTGCTAATTTTTCACCGGTGTCTTTTAAGTAAATCCTGACAGTACTTTTTTAATGCCAAAAGAGGGTTTGCACTGGCCCATACACTCCCCAGTTAGAGTTTTCACTAGATTAGTTCCGATAGTCAGTACATTTGAAACCAAAGCAAAATGCATAATCTGTTGAACACACAGTTTATTTCAAATGTTTATATAAATATTATAAATTAAATGTAAAGACTCCATGCAGACTTAAACGGCATATAAGTAAACATTGCTTTAAGTTCTTCACTTAATTAAAAAAAGTAAGCAGTCAGTAATAAAGGACTAAGAGAACATTACAAGCAATATAACAAAAAAATAAAAAAGATACATATTGGGCAAGTGATGCTTGAAATAAAGCTGCTTAATTGACAGTCTTCATTGCATACTTTTTAGATAAAACAGTAATACTGTTTCAGAGTTTGCTGAGAAGCTAATTAGAAAAAAAAAATAGCTGTACAGTTATATAATTTTCTTCAAATTCATGTTTGATTGTTGTTTCCATTTTTACTTTTCTTTTTTTCACCTCACTTTTAGTGTTGACTTTGTACCAAAGCACTGGTAGTTGTGCCATCCCTGGTTTTCATCGTTTCATTAGTGAGTATGGATGGCCATATTGCCCTGTGTTTAGAGCTCAAAGGCACAAAGCTGTACTGAGCTTTTCCCCAAACCCACACACAAACAGACTTCTGCATTCTCCAAGGGATTGATTGAATGTTTACTGAATTCTTGTCCCCAGTCAGCCGCTGCCTTTGTACCGGCATTTCAAAGTATCTCTGCTCATTAACATAATCAACACTAGTTTGTTGTCTTATTTGAATACAGTTTATCTATGAGAGAATCTAAACTTTGCCAGATGTCCTTGTCCGTTTGGCGGTTTTTTGTTTACTTTCTTTCTTTCCCCCATTCCATCTAGATGGTGTTATTCTGTGTTTGTAGATGAATGCTGGGTTTCAGGTAAAGAAAAGGATTTATTTATTTTTTTTGTATTGTACTGAAGAATGCACAACCTTCCATACATGGAACCTCGAAATATTGTCCTGAAAAGTGCACATCTTTCAGTGCATGGACCTTCAAAAATGTTCCCTCTTTGTAACATGAAAGGATAAACCTGGTGATGGTGAATGAGCATTGTACAGTACTAGGGCTGTCACGATATTAGATTTTTCATATCACGGTTATTGTGGACATAAGAATTCACAATATCAATATATCGCAATATCTATAGAAACCTTGGGGAGGAAAAAAATATCACTCAAATTATTTTTTTACTTTGTTTGAGTTTTTCTTTTTCACCCAACGAACATAAGGATACTGATAAACGCAGGGCACAAGTTCAACAGTATGATGAATAAATATTAATGGTAACACTTTACAATAAGATGTCATTTGTTAACATTAATGTATTAACTAACAATACATTTATTACACAATTTATTAATCTTTGTTAATGTTAATAAAAATACAGTCGTTCATTGTTCATGTTAGTTCACAGTGCATTAATGTTTACAAACACAACTTTTAATAATTTTAATAATGCATTAGTAAATGCTGAAATTAACATGAATGCTGTGGAAGTATTGTTCATTCTTATTTCATGTTAACTAATGTAATTAATGTTAACTAATGAACCTTATTGTAAAGTGTTGCCATATTAACATCTAAACTGATACTTTAACCTGTTAACTTGTGTACCCGTATTTTAATCTCTTTAACCTATAGTTGCACCGGCGCCACTGAAGTCATGCAGTAAGAGCGCTGCTAATTCAGTATTAATGTGCATCTAGAACGACCGCAGATGAGGCATTAAGTGCATGGCACTGCGACCAGCTTAACATTTTACAGAATTTAATGTAGCGATGTGGTCGCTCAGTTTTTCTAGATCAGTTTTAATCGTGTAACTGTTAATAGATTTGAACAAAGAAATAAAGTGTTACTACGCACAGGCCGTATTGATTGCAAATACAAAAATAAGACGAGTAAAGAAAACGCGGTACTTGGTAAAATAATCACCCTTTACTTAAATATATGAACACAGAAAACCTTTGTTAACAGGTTAATGTAACATTTCCCATTCTATGACAAGTAATATAATGGCAACTTACTCTGATGAACACGGCTCTTCTTGGAGTAGCTGAGAGCGCTGCGTCGTCTTCTCGTTTGACGGGTGTCAGGGTTAAGGCGCAATACTGCCACCTGGAGGTCAGACAGGTACTGGCGCTGGAGTATTTACATGTGGTCCTTTTCATTTTAAATATTGCGGTTATCGCCAATACCGGTATATCGTCACACACTAAATTAACACGATAATTGTTGCTTTGAATATCATGGTTATCGTCAATACCGGTATATCGCGACACCCCTATATAATACAGCTGAAAAAGTGATCCATGTTAGTTACGCATACTTTCAAAAAGAACTTCCTTTTGAGTGTGTTTGAGAGACTGAGAGGGAGAGCAGTCAGCTAGTATATTTTGATCTATAGTGAGTTTTATCATTAGTCATGCACTATACATGAAAATACTGTTCCGTTTACCATCATCACTTGTTTTATTTATTTGATTTGCCTACCAGCACTACTGATATAGTTATTATAAAGCAAGGGATTTATTTATTTAGTTAGTTAATTAGCATCTTCTTGGAAAATGAATAGTCCTGAAATTATTATTTCAGTATGGCCTTTATAGCATGGCTGTGTGCAGTTTCTTATTCAGTTCCCTATCTCAGTGTAGGGTCAGAGAAAGTCACCCTTTCTTGACACTTCTTCACATCTTCATTCTCTACACTGATAAAAAAAAAAAAAAATAAGAGTGTTCACAGCATTACCTCACAGTGCCTGGGGGAGCCCCCTTTGAAATATTTACACAGCCCACAGGTGGCCTGGAATTACCGGCTTGCAAATTTGATGCAACACTTCAGTCAGCTCTCTCTGTCTGTTGTGCTGCCTAATGAAAAGTGACAGCCAAGAAATAAGTTGCGCTTGCGTGGGTGCCCAGGCCTCTTCTCTCTCGTTTTTGGCTCCGCATCTGTGATTGTAACCTCGTACACTTTATAGTTTGTTGGTTCCATAAATTGCAGCGCATGTGTCTCTTATTAATTATATGTTGCAGAGACTTCTTTGATGAGTTTACCAGGTCACATATATTTATGTAAGCTATATAACAGAACAGCTGTCCTTGGAGTTTCATGCCAGTTGACGGAGCTGTCATTTGCCCCATCTGACCAGTGCACGTTGCTACTTATTGCATTTGTTATTTTGTCTTTTTATGCTTGGAAAGTTCTGATAAACTGAAAATTGATTTTGCAAATTCTGTTTATTAAAATCAAGCCAATGAGGAAACAGACATTTTGTCAGAACTGTGAAAATGGCCTAGAAACATTAGTGTGGACCAGTGTTAATTTTGGCATGCATTTTTGATTTAGTCTTAGTCTTTATCTTGAGACGAAAATGCTTAATAGTCTTAGTCACATTTTAGTCATTTGAGTGTTTCGTAGTTTTAATCTAGTTTTAGTCGACGAAAAGTCATTGGATTTTTGTCAACTTGTAGTCATTACTTTTAGTCAAACTGCAGTTAACAGCATTTATTTTGGTAGCTATTTTATATGTAGTATTCAAACAAAAATAGTCATCAATTCTTCTCTCTTTAGACCAAATCAATTAAGCTTATGAGAAATTTGAATCAAGGACTGAATTTGGAAAAACTGGAATAAATTTTTATTTTTTGGTAGAGATACAAATTAAACTAATTTTTTCAGATACAGTAGGTTTACTTAACAAGTATACATTTATTTAACATCTTTTGTTGGTTAACATTGATGACACAGATAATTAGGAATGTTGTCCATTTAAGACGGAAGGTATGCATGTAATACTGACACACATTCAGTTTTCACCCACCTGTTTACGCTCACTTAAGCCATAACCGACTGTATTTACGTGAGATACTCTGACTCTACACGATAGACATTTGGACTGCTGTGTGTGTATTTGAGCACTGAGAACTGATCGCGCGCTGTATGAGAACTGAAGAAGTGGAGCATGCGCGAGAGAGAGCACTTCTATCAGCGTGATTCCGCCTATCCCGCCTTCACTAACTTTAAGTTAATCAACAACGAATTGTGACTCCCGGGAAAAACGGGACGTCTGGTCACCCAGTCCCTAACCCTTCGGGTGCTGAGGCCATTGTTTCAGATCGCTAGTTCGTGTTTTGGTAGCCTATCCGTCCACTGCGGCTGCCATACTGAGACTAGATATGCAAACGCCCCTTATCCAATGACAGAGACGCACATTTTGAAAGACAAGACAGTTAACTTAGCCTATAGGATGTATTTTGAATGTCCGGTAGTCCTCAAATAACATTTTAGTCCCGTCTCGTCTTGTTAATGAAGACGTGGCATAAATTTCGTCATAGTTTTTATCATCAGATATTAGTTTTAGCTCGTCAACGTCTCGTCTTAGTCACAGAAAAAAGGTTCGTTGACGAATATTTTTCGTCGTCATCTTCGTCGACGAAATTAACACTGGTGTGGACTAAAAATTATAAACCATTCATATATAATCACCATAAACCAACATATCCAATTATTTTAAAGAAAAAAGTTTTAACAGTTAAATTTATAGCTGCATAATTTGCAGCTGTGAGCGAGAATAAAAATTATTATTATTATTATTATTATTATTGTTATTATTTTCTTTAATTTTTTTTCTTTTTTATTTATTTAATTTCTTGAATCTTTTTTTTAGGTTAAGCAACTGAGTGTTGCCTTTACTAATTGTTTTAATGTCAGAGATTCATTCAAATGTAAAGTTTAATTTTAAAAGTAATTTTTAAAGTTTAAAGATATTTTTGCATAAAGCATATTTCTATATTTTCCTAATGTTACTTTAATTTCGAAGAATAACATGCAGATGCCATGCAGTATCACTGTGGGGCCCCTAGGGGTCGTGGGCCCCCGTCTTGAAAACCCCTGCTGTAAGGCACTGTTATGCAGTTTTATAGGTCACTGTAGGAGCCTTCGAACTCATAACTGTCCCGGTAATGCATAGCCTTGCGGGAAGTGAGATGACGACACAGGCGGATGGTTTGTACAGCAGAGGCCTAAAACTGTGCCGTGAGAGTTGACTCACTGTCTGTTTAGCACAGAGCCTTAATATGTTATGACTGAACGGCAGTGAGTAACCCGGCTTCCTCTCCATCCGGCTCCAGGCAGGAGAATCGCAATAGCAAACGTGCCCGTTAGAGACACACTCACATGTACGCACGTATATGGCCATACATGGGCAGATGGCTGTACCCAAGGCTTAGTCCTTTTGTGTTTGTCATAAACATCAGCAGGCAGGCCTGACTTCCTCATTGTTTAGTGCATCTCCCAGATGTTACATCAAAGCAGGCCCTTAGTCTCAACTTCACTGTCCGATCAAACCAGATAGTAACTCAATTTATCTACTCTCTCAACTGGTCTCAACCCAGCTGCTTCCTGCTTGGTGAAGAACAGGGTCTCATCTCCATAGGGTTTAGCCTGTGAGCTGCTCAAAGTAGTTTTAGGAAATTATGAAATTATGATGTGATATTGATATCCAGTGTAAGGGTGCAGAATGTAAGTTTAGTAACTGAATGTAAGTTTTGTTTCATTCATTCATTCATGAAAGTGATCAAAACCATTAAAATTAATATTTCAGCTTGGTTTTGGTAACAGAATTGTGCACAATTCAAAATTTTACATTTTAAATTCAATAATTCTTGAGAATGAGCTAAATAAATACAATTCAGTGATATATAATACAAGGTTGTTATTATTATATTATATTATTTTATATTATATTATATTGAAAAAAAGGGTCCCTTTAAATTATATTATAAAAACACATAAATGGGCCATAAAAATGTGTTGGAAATTTGGAATGAGAAATACTGAAATATTATTTTATTGCAAATTTATACTCCAATAATCTTTTTTATTACTTATTTTTTTTATAGCACATTTTACATTTTTAAAGTTTTATATATTTAAGTGCCTTATAGTAGCCTGATATCCTCTCAAGTCATGACACTGGCGGCAGTTGTATGAATTTCTTTTCCTGTAAATTCTACTTCTTTGAATTGATGTTTGAAATTTTGCATTATTTCTACTTGCATTTCCAATTAAATTTGGAATGGTGCCCAACTCTTCTTTATAACGACCTCAGTGTAGGATCAGAACAAGTGACCTCTTTCTGACACTTCTACACTGATGAAATAAATGCTGTTGCCCACAGCATTGTCACACTACCTAACTGTGACCGTTTGATTGTAAACAGTATTTCAGTTATATATATATCCCCCATTTATATCAGTCATTGGTAGTCTTGTGCAAAATAAAACCCAGAAACTCGCGTGGAGAGACGTGAGAGGCGTAGAATCCAGGTTTTACAGTCTTGCGTTGCTCGGCTCTCGTTGCACTCTGGGGCTGTTGGAGTGATGAATGGGGCACTTAGTGTTTGAGCACTTGTGACTTAGATATCTGTGCTGCTGAAGGGTATTCACAATCTCAATTCTGTCCGCTGGAGGTTAGGAACATTACCAGAAACCAGCTGCTGCTCTGTGGGTTTGGGAAACAACATGTGTTCTACCTTAGCAGGGCCATATTTAACTGAATTTGACTATTTTTGACTATGTACAGGTGGCCTCAAAAATATTAAGACTCTTATACTTATACGTAGGTGAGTTTAATAGCATTTTAGGATATTAAGTGGCACTAGCTAACAAATGGTATTAGATCTTTATTTTGTTGTCATATTTATTTATTTATGGGAAAGAAATTAACGTTTTTATTCAGCAAGGACATACAACACAAAACATTTCTACATTATTTCAAATAAATGCTACATTATTAAAAAGTCAGCATATTAGATTCTGAAGGATCATGTGACACTTAAGACTCTAGTAATAATGTTGGAAATTCAGCTTTGCCATTACGGGAATAAACCGTATTATATTATAATTGGGGATATTTATTTATTTATTTATCTATCTATCAAACATAACATGAATTTTTGAAATGCTTTGCTTCAAAATGGATAGAAAGCTAAATATACTGTTATGCAATCAGGCAGTTTAGAATATTCAATAGCAAATAGCACCAAGAGCCTCTTGAGTGTATATGAAGCTGTACAACGTAAATTACCTTCATAACATTTTCAGTGGTCCATGGTCTTTAATTCATATAACTGAATGAATCAATATTACAGAGACTGTGCTTGTAGAGTGATACTGCTTTTGAGATGTGGCCTTTTTGCAGAAAGGCATCCCAGAAGAAGATGAGAGAGATGTGACTTTGAAGCCAGCTAGGTCGTTTGTTCAGTCACCGTTACAAGAGAGCGATAGAGAAAGAGTGGATTGGTCAGTGTATAGTTTTTGCAGGCAGGAGGATTACAGGTGCAGCTAACAGCGCAGAATTGATCTAGGAAGCAGTCAGATGGAAGACTGTGCTTCATTCAGTCTATCACAGAGCAGCACAGACACAAAATTGAAAATGAAACCAGGAGGTGGGTTGAGTGCCAGAGGCACCTTTTGACTTTAAATGCAAGGTTCACTCCCCAAAAAAAGCATTGTTTACTCACCCTCATAACGTTCCTTATCTATGACTTTATTTTGTATAGCAAAAATAAATAAAGACATAAATAAGTTAAATAGGTAACCTAAATATAAAGTAAATAAATACATAAATATATGCGTAAAGTACATAAGTAAATAAATAAGGACATGAGTACATGCATAAATAACTAAATAATGAAATGAGTGTCAGTAAATAGTGACCACATTTACTAATTTTTTATGAGCTATTTCTTTAAGTGCACTGTGAAAGAAAAACAAAACAAAACATCCTAGCAGCTGTGGTTGCCAGAATAGTTCAGTAAAAAAATACAATAAAAATTTAAACATATTTACAGAACAACCTATACATTTTTACAGCATATAACTGTAATATAAAAACAAGAAAATTGCAGTGTAAACCAGTTCATCCAACAACGCACACTGCTACTAAAATCTATACGCAGTATGGGAACTTACTGTTAACATATTAACAGTAACATATTAAATATTGTTTTTTCAATATTTTACATTTAAAATTACACTCATTTCTTACAGTGTGTATGCCAGTGGCCAGACACATAAACATTTTCTTAACCATCAAGGTCATAACTTAAAAAAAAAAAAATCAATTACAGTAAGATTGATTGGTCTTATGTGGATCTGAAAAGTAAGACTGATTACCCCTTGGCTAACTGTTAGTTTGTCAGACTGGTTAGTACAACTGACCCCTGTTTTTTGTTCAGTTCACTGTATCGAAATCATGTTGTCTCCATCTGGTCTTTTTATTGACTTGGAGCACAGCTAGCTCTCCTGAGCCTGATCAATCATGGACTGTCTCTTTGTCTATAGACCCTTTTAGGGCCGACGTCATAATTACGTCACAGCGCTAGATGGAGGCAAAACAAAGCGAAAACTGGAGGCGGCCCATTCAAACCAGCGCATATTCGGCTACATAAGGAGCTTAAAATATCATCTTCTTGTGATGTTGGGTGCCAGAATCAATGTTGTAGAGGCTCCAATTTGAAATTTTAAGGCATACCTGATGCCACTGCCAGACAAAACACCGACGACAGCTGTGGTTAAACGTGATAAAACGAGTGGACTGGACAGAAACGATCGTCAAAAATACTTGCGTTTGCAGCACACTTCTTATCAGAAAAGGTTCAATAAAGTATTGTCTTTTGTTGTTATGGGCTCGTCTAAAGATTTCTTATGCATCTCACTATGTTGTGTATGAAATAATGTCTGTGTGCATGTGTGTAAAACAACAAACTGACGATTTATATGCTTAATCATATGTAATTGTATATACATTGTTGTGATTAATTGTGGCTGGAATAATAATGTAGCTGTAAAAATAGTTGCCTGCTGAAATATATATATACATCTTCTTGACTAGATGTGAGTTTGTCTTAACTATACACGTTAGATGTGAGTCACTCAACCGGAGGGAATCCTGTCAGATCGTCCATCCTTTGAGTAAAAGCGTGTGCGGGTCGGCCAATCTGGTTTCGTCCGTTAAAGTTAACCTTTTCAAATAACAATCGCGGTCCTGGACAGTGCATCTATACCTTACATATGCAGGTAAAATCGGAATTTCTCCAGTTATTATTAAAAAACAAGCTAAACAGACTTCATGGCTAGCATTAGTGAAGCGGTCAGTGGAATCTTTCTGCCTCCAGCTAAGCTCTGCCCACAGAAAAACGTCACAATGTTTACTAACAGAACAAGGGTCTATAGGCTGACCCTTATGGGCAGTGGTGCCTGGAGTCTTCTCATTCTCAACCGTCTGGCACAGGCGAAAGGTCGAGAGTGGTCCCTTTAAACTAATATCCAGATCAGCTTATCTAAGTTAGTATCTAACGTTAAGCTCAGCTGTCAGACGTCACCTCGTTGTGGCTTCATGCTATAGTCAGGCCTGACCTACACATATCCTATATGCTTTCAAGACACAACCTCACTGCTGAATGTTGATCCAAACAGAAGACAGGCTAACGCTATGAGCAATGAAGACATACAGTATCAGTCTCTTTATGTACAAGAAGAAGCCCTTAAAGCTTCCATTGTGTCTTTTAACAATGCCGCCCAATGACCTTTACGGACCCCACTTGCACTACTGTTCTTGAGAACTGCTGTCTTTGGCAGTACTTTAAATCTTCTTTTATTTCTGACACTAACAGCTAAAATGCAATGTTCACCCCAGGTGTTAGACTTTATAGCCAGTTTGCTGTTATGTCCTTATGAAATCCGTGATTATTGGAACTCAATTTGGGTGCTTTTGTCAAGATGGTTCGACCTCCCGGAACTGTCTGCTGAAATTGTTTGCTATGCACCCTGTATGAAGCAAGGTCACCTTCTTCAAAGTTTAGTTGATAAGTCAGATATGTGCACATTCATGTATCTCCTCTTCAAAATAAATAAATCAAATAACAACAAAAATAAAATAAAATAAATACAAATAAAAAATAAACGAACAAACATAAATGCGTCTGGAATGATGCTTAATTGCCTTGTTTTGTTTGGTTAGACTAGACAACATTTTAAAGTGTCAAATTTGTAAATGCTGTAGTACAGTTTTGGTTTAATTTGCATTGTATGCATATACCAGCCTGGTCTCATTGTTTATAGGTAGGTATTAATACGTAACATTTACAAGCAGAAAACATACAATTTTGTACGTTTTCATTGATGCTGAAATTTACAGTTTATACATATTTCAACATTTAAAACATACAAATTGCTACGTATTTTAGGTAAAAAAAAAAGTAAAATATTTACATATTTTATATCATTAAGATATTCGTATCAATGCATTTTTAGCATTTTATCAGGACGCGATTTAGGTTTTTAGACCCTTTAACCTACCCCCAAACCTAAACCTACCCATTTTATAGCGAATATGCAGACAGATAAGTGCAATCAAAATCATTTATTTATTGCAAAAATGTTAAAAGCAGTACCAAAAGTAGTCCAAATGAAAATGCATTGCAGCCGCAGTTTGTGTGAGGGGCAGAGTAGAAATTAAGTTGTTAATCATTGAAAATATTATCTCGATTTTTATCCTGATCCACTCCGTGAAGGCGCACTTTTATTTGCTGCATACAGTTGCTGGACGCGCTGCTCGGGATGGAGATGAAGATGGCCGAATAAAGGCTTGAATTTGGTTCTGTTCCTTGCAATCGAATGGATTCTGAAGATTTGGATTACAGCGCATAAATAAAATAGATTGCTTTTGTAGTTGTTTAGTTTTCGGTTTATTTTATGGTTCTGTTGTCAGTCACAGCATGTCGGAGAAAACGCCTTTTGTGTCCCATGGAAAACAAAGTAAATATTACATGAATGGTTAAAAGATTGCAGAAATGTTATTCATTTTAAGGGTTTAAAGTGTAGTTTTTAAACATTATGTAACTTGGGCCTATTCTTGGAAACGAGCTGGCAGCAGAAATCACAGAACAGAACGAAATGTTATCATTTCATATTAAGTAAACGAGTAAATAATTTAATGATACAATTGAAAAGATAATGCCATTGATATGACAACTAAAAACAATAATAATAATAAAATGAATGCCGCTATTTCAATATTCATAAGTATTCTTTTTTTTTTGGTGCCGTCAATGCGTCAGTATTACACGTTTAAATTCTGAAAATACGCAAGTATTTGTACGTTTAGATGCTGTAAATACATTAGTAAATGTATGTTTTGTAGAACCACTTTTTACATAAAATACATACGAATTATCATGAGATCACATTGCATATGCACACTGCAGAAAATGATCACCATGCACTCATTTTTTTCTTCTATTTTTGCATCACATTTCAAGGTATGCTCTTTTTTATCTCTGTGTCTTACTGTTGTCACTGCAATCAGCGCACATCTTGTATTCTGTCACCTATGCTCAAGAATGAACAATCAACTACTGAGCATGTAATACATGGTTTCCCAAGATTGAGATTGTAGCGCAAGGACAATTATACTGCTTCTGTGCATTGAAACATTTATGCAGATATACTATTTCATGATATATATGTCTCTTCAGATGTGTCTACTGGGCCTCCCCAAGCACACACGGCTAATCGCTAATGTTGTACTATTTTTCATTTGTCGCTTTGGATAAAAGCATCTGCTGAATGAATAAATGTAAATTTATTTATTTCTCCCAGAGCAATAAGAGTGGGCTTTCAGATCTTAAGCCCCAAATGTGTTTTTATTTATTATTTTTTTAGTGAAGCACCAAATGTTTTCATATCAACTTCAGTATAAATGATGTCATGTCTGGCCATGTTAATCACTATTAAATCCAGTTAGAGATGCAATTATGTTCTAATTTGGGATTAAATTACAGTTTTGGCATATTGTAGCTTATTCTGCATCATAGTGAATGTTTCAACATTCTAGTATTTTTTAATATTTTAAAATAAATGCAGCAACAGTGCAAACACAAGACTTTGCAAGACAAAACTATATCTTTGGCCTTGTCTAAAGCTTAGACTGAAGGTTAGTTGACCTTTAGCTCCAGTAATACTGTGAGATTTACTTTCTAGAAGAAATCCTTGCAGATGTAACATTTTAACATTTATATTAGTCTATAATATTCTAATATTTCTTCAAAGGATGGCCTCATGCACATCCACAGAGGGCCTGGATATTCAGTGACCCTAGACTTAACCCTGACCCACAGGGGCCTCAGTTGTCATCACGTGGTTCACATGCTCTAAAATGTTACCAAAGAGCCATACATAGGATCATGTTGCTGTTTATTGCTTTTGTTTTTCAATTAAGTTTTATTAATAATATATTAATAATATTAATAATTTATTAATAATTACTGTAATTGTCTCCCAGTGCAGTTTGTTGCAGCCATGATTTATCAGGACGCGCATTTAGGTTTTTAGACCCTTTAACCTACCCCCAAACCTAAACCTACCCATTTTATAGCGAATATGCAGACAGATAAGTGCAATCAAAATCATTTATTTATTGCAAAAATGTTAAAAGCAGTACCAAAAGTAGTCCAAATGAAAATGCATTGCAGCCGCAGTTTGTGTGAGGGGCAGAGTAGAAATTAAGTTGTTAATCATTGAAAATATTATCTCGATTTTATCCTGATTCACCCGTGAAGGCGCACTTTATTTGCTGCATACAGTTGGTTGACGCGCTGCTCGGGATGGAGATGAAGATGGCCGAATAAAGGCTTGAATTGGTTCTGTTCCTTGCAATCGAATGGATTCTGAAGATTTGGATTACAGCGCATAAATAAAATAGATTGCTTTTGTAGTTGTTTAGTTTTCGGTTTATTTTATGGTTCTGTTGTCAGTAACAGCATTTAGGAGAAAACGCTTTTGTGTCCCATGGAAAACAAAGTAAATATTACATGAATGGTTAAAAGATTGCAGAAATTTTATACATTTTAAGGGTTTAAAGTGTAGTTTTTAAACATTATGTAACTTGGGCCTATTCCTGGAAACGAGTTGGCAGCAGAAATCACACAACAGAACGAAATGTCATCTTTTCATATTAAGTAAACGAGTAAATAATTTAATGATACAATTGAGCATAATAGCCATTGATATGACAACAAAAACAATAATAATAATAAAATGAATGCCGCTATTTCAATATTCATAAGGAAAAGCAAAAAAAAAAAAAAAAAAAAATCAAATGAAAAAAGTAAAACAAATTTAAAAAAATATTAATAATAAATTAAAAAAAATAATAATAATTAAATGAATACAAACAAAAACACAAACAAAAAACAAAACAAAGAAAAGCAAAAAACAAATTAAATTTAAACAAAACAAACACCACATAAAAACAAATCAAAACAAAAAGAACATGAATTAAAACAAAAGCACAACACAAAACCAAACAAAAAGCAAAAAAAAATAAAAATAAAAAAAATAAAACACACACAAAACAAAGCAAAATACATTAAAACTAAAAGAAATAAAAAAAGGAAATTACAAAAAAAAAAAGAAAAGCAAATAAAGAAAAACTCAAATGAAAAAAGTAAAACAAATTAAAAAAAATATTAATTAAAAAAAAAAATTAAATGAATGCAAAAAAAAACACAAAAGCAAAAAACAAGTTAAAACAAAAAAACTAATTAAATTTAAACAAAACAAACACCACATGAAAACAAATCAAAACAAAAAGAACATGAATTAAAACAAAAGCACAACACAAAACCAAACAAAAAGACAAAAACAAAAAAAAACCCACCACACACAAGACATAGCAAAATACATTAAAACAAAACAAAAAAAAAAACAAGGAAAAGCAAAAAAAAAAAAAAAAAAAACTCAAATGAAAAAAGTAAAACAAATTTAAAAAAATATTAATAATAAATTTAAAAAAATAATAATAATTAAATGAATACAAACAAAAACACAACACCATGTATGTATGTGTGTGTATATAATTAATTTAAAAAAATAAAATAAACAAAAATAAAAACCCAAAACAAAACAAAAAAGACAAAAACTATCTAAAATTAAATTAAAAACAGAAAAACTAAAAACAAAATGTAATTCAAAATATTTATAAAAAACTAGTGTCTCAAAGCTACAAATAAAATAAATAAATAAATAAATAAAACTAGTGTCTCAAAGCTGCTAAATGAACAGGTTTATTAATGTAAAAGTAAGTGAGAGGCGTACGTTCTTGGGCCAGATGACGTGCGGGGCGAACATGAGGGCGAGGTTGTGCGCGGACATCTTGTTCTTGTCCTGCTGTTTGGCGGTGTGGTAGAGCAGGTCCAGCAGCAGCTTGAGCAGGGTTCGGTTAGCGGTGGGCAGCAGCATCAGCAGCAGCTGCAGCGCCTCGATCTGACGCTCCTTATCCGGCAGACTCGTCTTATCGCCCTGATCGTCAAACAGACTCAGCTCTGCACACAGATAGTGGTTATTAGTGGCTCAACGGATCAGAAATCTCACGGTTCGGATCACATTACTAAACTAAGTGCCCCTATTATGTGTTATGAAAGGTTCATATTATGGTTTTGGGAGTCCCCAACAACAGGTTGACATGCATGCAAGGTCAAAAAACACTTTCATTGTCTTATAATATGCATTTATTCTCCCAAGCGATTCACTCAACGATTCATTTTTCCAAACCCCTCCTTTGCGTGACGCTAATCTGCGGTGATTGGTCGATTGGTCTCATTTTAATTTCATCATGTCTGTAATGCCTGATAAAGCAGTGTTTGTGAGCGCAGTGCTGTTTTGTTTACAGCGTTACTGGAGAAACAGCTATTTTTACCGCTGCAAAAGCACCACCTAGTGGCAAAGAATGAATTAGCATTTTCATTCAGGCCAACGCGAAAAGACCAACAAGGGGGCAAGCAATATGCTAATGCTTCATGTTAACGTCAACATGAAACGGCTTGGGATTCGTTTTAAAAACGACTGGTTTCAATGATTCAGAGTCGACTCTTTCTTTTGAGAGACAATAACTTTATACACGGAGCACTTTCAGATTTAACACTTTGCAGGATGTTTTCATTCACTTAGAGCTGTGTTACACACTGCATGAAAGCTCATTTTCAATAATCCATAATTGGCACTTTAATAACATTAACGAATTAATTTTAGAAATTAAAAAGTTTTTGCAAAGAAATGTTACAGGTTTATACAAATGTGATGTAAATGTAAAATCTTAAATGTATAAAAACTAAAATTCTCTTTTTGGGAAACCCTGTATAAAAAAAATCTTGTGGAAAAAATTTAATAATTACATTGTAAATTACAGTAATATGAATTTTTATGATTTGTTGAGTGTAATAATAACAATAGCTATGTAAATACTACTGAAACTTTAAAACTGATAATAAAAAATAAATGTTTTAAAGTTAAACATGCAAATGTGCCATTAAATAATTTAAATATTTACTTAAAAATCTCTTGAAGGGGGTACTTCAAGTTCATAATTTAGGTCAAAGGGGTTCAGCTGACAAAAAAAAGTCTGAAAACCCCTGAGTTACACAAATAAAAGAAATCTCTTCATATAAACAAACTAAGGCTTTGTCTGTGCTTTCTATTTAAAATTAGAGGCAACCACTGCATTTTAATCATGATCCAAACACAGATGCAGCATGAGCCGTTTTTAATCTAAATTAGACTGTATGATTTCGACATCTGAAGCAAAAACAGAATGACTTTAAACTTTAGTTTTATGAAACTATACTACATAAAACATATCTGAACAAAACAGCAGACGAGCTGAATGAGACGCAAACTCACTCTCTGCCAGCAGGTGGCGCTTATGAACAGCAATGATACAGTGTTACCGCTGTAAACAAAGCAGAGCTGCGCTTAATATGCATCCTTCAGAGGCAAGATGAAAAGAAAATACCACGTAAACTATTCTAAAGACAGTCCGTTTCCCTCAGAGATACATGCATATAAACTCCTACTCCAATTGTATCGCGATTTGATTGGAATCTCAACCGATTTGAATCGTCACATATTTGAATCAATTTTCAACCGGCTCGCGGTTCATCGCTACATCCCTACTGAATGATTGTCGAGATGGGTATTTTGTCATAATTTTATGTATGTGTCTGTTCAGAGGATTCAGTTCAGTGTTCGCGCCTGAAACGCGCCTCTCTCTGCGTGTGCGCGTGGAGAACAGCGCACGAGTAACGAATCGAGTTCCCTTTCGCCTTTTCTCTCACTGGAATGGTTTAAAATTCGCTTGCTTGTGTAAATACGAGCAAATGATAAACACATAGGCCCGGTTTCACAGACAGGGCTTAGACTAAGCCAGGATTAGGCCATAGTTCAATTAGGACATTTAAGTCATTTTTATAAACATGCTTAGAAAAAAACATTACTGGTGTGCATCTTGAGACAAAACAAAGGCACTGATATATTTTAAGATCAGTCAATGCAAGTTTATTTCAGTTGAAACAGCTCAGACTTACATTTTAGTCTAGGACTAGGCTTAAGCCTTGTCTGTGAAACCAGGGGATAATCTATTAGGGTTAAATTCAGTTAATCCGCGGATCACATGAATGCCGAACCGTGGGGCTTGGTCCGTACGGATCACGGATCAACTACGATCCGTTGAACCACTAATCGTGATGGAGGGACGGGTGGGGTTTGATTGATCTCAGACAGACCTGTGATCTTCAGGTGGGCGTGCAGGTGCCGCTGGGTCAGCAGGGGTTCGGGCAGCTCCCCCAGGAAGCTCTTGAGGAGCGTGGCCACATCGTTGGGGTGGAAGTCACCGGAGGAGAAGTCGATGTCGGCTCCGCTGTTCAGCTGCTCTCTCAGCGTCTGCTGTCTCAGGCTGTTCCCAGGAACCCGAAACAGACCCTCCACATGCAGATCTGCAGGACCACAACCAGCTCAACCGTGTTATTCACTCAAAAAAGGCTAAATTTTACACTGGATACAAAAGAATTGTGCATTTAAAGGCACAGTCACATTTACCCTTGTTTGGTGAAATTTTGTGGGCAAAATCCAGTCATTTCAATAGAAATCCATGCAGTCAGGAAATTTGAAGTGATGTTAATAATACTACTTAACACAATCTAAGGCCACGTTCACACAGCAGCAGAATACGGTTGTCAATCCTGTATTTGAGTCCTTAATACGGTTATGTTCACACACAATACGGTTATTTACGGGCGTGACAACCGCATTCTGTAACCGAACTCACACCCGTAAATTTTCAGGACTCACAACCGCGTTCTCGGAACACAGGCGCTGTGTGAACGGAACAGGACTGGACTAGTTGTCTGTCACGTCATACAGCGCGAGAGAGAGCCGCTCTGCCGCACAAATGCGCGTCTACCGTGTGTTTCGTGTTTTCATGTGTTTTCGGTAACTTACAGTGATGGAGAAATAAGCTGCGTGTCATCTGAATTTTTTTAAGATCCCGTCAGTTTTCCACCAGAGCCGCCCCCGTGAGTTTTGTGTTCTGCGCGTGTCCGCGCGATTCAAATGCTCCGCTCTCCACCCAAATTTAAAAGCTGCAGTCGGTTAATGAAGATTTGACGAATGAACTCGAGGCTCGATTGGACTCTTGTCGTGTCAGAAAGTGATAAGACTTTCAGGTTTATGGATGTTGTCATCTTTGATTTTACTTTGGTCACTGTCGCTATGGTTGCTGGTGAGGAATACAGGCTTGACTCCGGTTGCACGTTCATACAGACCGCATTCTAAACACAACTGTAAGCTGCTGTGTGAACGAGACATTTCGAGACTCACACCTGTAAAGAAAATGCGGTTGTCAATCCCAAAAACTGACAGTGTGAACGTAGCCTAAAAAACATCGACAGTAATAAGTATGATTTTTTTAAAAAAATAAATCACACACATTATAAATAATAAAGTTAATAAATAATATTGAATATCACTAATTATAGCAAAAATGTATGTAGTGTAGTATTACTACTACTGCTGCTACTACTACTACTACTACTAATAATAATAATATGATAACAATAATGGCATCATATGTTATTTTTTTTAATAAATCAAAAGAAATTCTAGCAAAAATGTACATAGTGTATTATCATAGTGTTAATAATAACAACAACGGCATGATATGTTTTTTTTTTTAAATAATCCTAAAAAAATTATAGCAAAATGTACGGTAACAGAATTTTAAAAAGCCACCTCAAGGGTCTGTTGTCATTTAAAAACAAAAACAGTCAAGCTATTTCTTCATAGTTTACTTTGCATAAATTAATGTTATTAATTTTAAAAATTTAATTTTAAAATTTTATAATGGCTGTAAAAAAAATGTGTTTAAAGGTGCAGTCACATCTATACTTGTTTGGCGAAATTTTGCAAACAAAATCCAGTCAATTCAATAGAAATATCCACAGAAAAAGTACAGAAAATAATTATAGAGAAAATGTACAGTAACTAGGGCTGCACGATTGGGGGAAAAATCTAATTGCAATTTTTCTGATTAAAAATTACGACTTTGATTTAAAGCACAATTTTTAAAACAAACAAACAATCAAAAAAAACATCAGGCTTACTGTGTTCATTTGTAGGGCTGCACAATTTGGCCTAAAATGTTGTGTATATTTATCAGTATGACTCAAATAATTATTTTGATTATTATTATTACCAAATAAAGATATTAAACAAAATAAGATATTACATAAATATATTATTAACAACATGATTACTGTAACAAAACTTTCATTATAGAATAAAAAACTGAATATAATAGTAGCAATACAGCATTGCCCAACAGAGAGCTGCTGGTCTGAAAGTGACTTTCAATGTGAGCTGTGCTTCATTCAATGGACTGTTTTTGCCTGCACAGTTTCACCATAATTTTATTAACGTGACTGCACTGCAAGTGTCTAAATACTTTTGGGGTCTCTGTATTGAATTACTCACTAACGTTCCTATCAGAAACTCACTTTTGCAGAGGTACACGATGAGCTGATATATCTGGGCTATTCCTTCCTCTGTGAGCGGCATACCAAACACAACACCTTTGTCTGGAAAACAAAACAAGAGACACAAACCAGTTAACAATTAAACATTTTTAATAATAATGTGTTTAATGCAGAATTTGTCAACACATTTATTAAATTTGATATCATTACATTAAGATTTCTGAAGAATATATTCCACTGACAGCTTAGTTTGTAACAAATTAATTTTTCATATTTGCATATTTTTAACTTGCTCACTAGGACTAACAGTACTTATATTTATTGTAAAAATTGCTAAATAAATAATAAATTTGCCATCAAAATTTTCCCATTCAGCTGTATAAATATAACTTGGTTTGAAAGGGAAAAAAAACATCTGATTTGAGTTCAGTACAATTATGGAGGGATTTAGGTGAATGAATTAAATAAATATATAATGAAATTATTAAATATATCATGAAGTATTACAAGAAATGCAAACTTGAAATGAAAAACTTCATGACAATGTTAAATATACCTTGAAATAAAATGTAGCAGACAAGAAA
This sequence comes from Tor tambroides, assembly GCA_021397915.2. Lineage (NCBI taxonomy): Eukaryota > Metazoa > Chordata > Actinopteri > Cypriniformes > Cyprinidae > Tor > Tor tambroides. Next base: position 21,886 of record JAFVLL020010511.1, read on the forward strand.
AAAAAAAAAAACATTAAAAAAATATAAATACTTTTTATATATATAAAAAATATATTATATAAAAATATATTATGAAATAATATTCATGACAAGGCATACTTCACATTGTTTTTCATTTGAAGGTACACTACTGTTCAAAAGTTTGGGGTGAGTAAGGTTTTTTTAAAATGTTTTTAAAGGAAGTCTCTTCATAAATTTGCTTAATACAGTAAAAATTGTAAAATATTATTACAATTTAAAATAGCTGTTTTCTATGTATGTTAAAATGTAATTTATTCCTGTGATCAAAGCTGAATTTTCAGCATCATTACTCCAGTCTTCAGTGTCACATGATCCCATTCATGATTTTTTGATGAATAGAAAGTTCAAAAGAACACATTTATTTGAAATAGAAATCTTCTGTAACAACAGAATTTATTTTTATTAAGTTTCATTTCATTTATATTTACAATTGAATTTATTCTCCATGGGAACCAAATACCGTTAGTCACACAAAGAAACCAATCAGGTCCTGATTTCAGTTTCGCCCATTACTCTTGACTGCAATGAATCTAGAGCCGGCCAGTCGATAGCGAAACCCTACGGCAGGAAACTAAACTTCAGAGAACTTCCCAAAACAGACGCCGTAATTCTCCCACTGAAGGTTATTCAATAGTTTTGGTCAATAGTGTCTGAAATCTTCCCACAGAAGAATCACCGGTGCCTCCACAAGAAGCCCAAAGGCATATCGACAACAGACCGGTTGTAAATTTGTAGGAAGCATGAGGAAGAATTAATGCCCACTGCAGGCTGAAACAGAAGAAGCAAAAGAAAAAGAATACATAGTCGATGGAAACTGACTACAATCCCCAAAACCTTCTGACCTTTGCGTTTGAGGAAGTTGAGGGAGCGGAAGAAGCCTCCGGCCGCAGTGCCGTTGGGCGTCTTGGGCTCCTCGTCGCCCAGTAGCTGTGAGAATTCGGCCCCTGGGAGGTCGATGAGCCGCGTGATGTTACTCAGCACCAGCTCGGTGAAGGCCTCGGGATGCTCGTGACGCAGCTTCTCCACAAAGAAGTCAGGGTTGAAGATGATGGGCGGCCGGCCGTCACCACTGCCGCCCGTTTCTGACTCCTGACTGATCACCACATTGCACACCGTGCCCCTACGAACACACAGATATCATGACATCACGCTCAGGATATTGTTGATCTAACTATCAGTTTATCAAAAAAAACATTAAACATGCCATTTAAACATACAATGACTTAAATACATCTGATCTATGATGAGAACGTTTTATTTTCCGATATTTTCAGATTTTTTTTTTTTTTTTTTTAAGGAACAAAGTAAAATGTCAAGGTGACACAACTGTACTTTTCAGTACAGTAAAGAAAAAAATAAAGAATTAAATTCTTGAAAAAAATCATCAAGTAATTATTATTTCTTAAATATACACTACCAGTCAAAAGTTCTTGAGCAATAGGATTTTTAATGTTTTTTAATGAAGTCTCTTCTGCTCACTAAGCCTGCATTTATTTGATCCAAAGTACAGCAAAAACAGTAAATTTTGGAATATTTTTATTATTTAAAATAACTGTTTTCCATTTGAATATATTATAAAATGTAATTTATTCCTGTGATTTCAAATCTGAATTTTCAGCATCATTACTCCAGTCTTCAGTGTCACATGATCCTTTAGAAATCATTCTAATATTCTGAAAGATCAGCATTTATCTGAAATAAAAAGCTTTTGTAACATTATACCATTCAAAAGCTTGAAGTCAGTGTGCGTGTGTTTGTGTGTGTGCGTATTATAGAAATTAATACTTTTATTTAGCAAGGATGCTTTAAATTGATCAAAAGTGATGATAAAGACATTTATAATGTTACAAACGATTTCTATTTCAGATAAATGCTGTTCTTCTGAACTTTCTACTCCTCAAAGAAACCTGAAAATTTTCTCTTTTCAAGATAATAATAATAAATGTTTTTTTGAGCAGCAAATCAGCATATTAGAATGATTTCTGAAGGATCATGTGACACTGAAGACTGGAGTAATGATGCTGAAAATTCAGCTTTGAATTCACAGGAATAAATTACATTTTAACATATATTCAAATAGAAAACAGTTATTTTAAATAGTCAAATATGACTGTTTTTGCAGTACTTTGGATCAAATAAATGCAGGCTTGGTGAGCACAAGAGACTTTAAAAAAACATTAAAAATCTTACTGTTGAAAAACTTTTATCTGGTAGTGCATATTTAACTTCACTTTTCATTAATATTGTTAATTAATATAACTTGTCATGTGGTGCAACCATCACTCAAAAACAAAACAGGAAATTTCAGGAAATGTGAATCAAGGGCAATAAATCTCTTTAAAAATATCCAATCATTTAAATAAACTAAGCCAACGTAAGTTCAGGTTTAAAATGTCATGTGGTGCGACTCTAAAATTCAAGATATTTTCAAACTACACTGAAAAACATTTGAAAATAATGTTGCATTTAAAAAATGTTCAGGATATAAGAAAAATGTTATTTCTTTTTACTTGATGGTTACACCACATGACATCAAATTGAAACATTACATTTAAATTTCTATAAAATGGTATTTTTTTAGACCATATGATACAAATATTACATTTGTAATTTAACTTGGCATGTGTGTTTAAAACTACATTTTTCCTTTCCTTTTGAAGGCAATAAACTGTAAATGAACATCTAAGATATCATTTTATCCAGCAAAGACAGTGATGGACGCTTTGAATGAAACAAGATTATATTAGATTACATACTAGAATATATATACAAGAAATTTTAGTATATTTCTGCATACTCGTTTAATACATTCAGCTGTCAACTTAATACAAAATAAACATTCCCTGATAATATTTGAATTATTTGCTTTATTTTCAGTGCAATTATGGAAGGAAAGTTACATAAATTAATATATAATGAAATTATTCATGGAATTTTGAAATAAATGAAAGCACAATGGAATGCATGTACAAATAGCCTAAGTCCTGAAATACACTACTTTCAAGAATAAGTTGAATTATATATATATATATATATATATATATACACTAGATTTCTAACTGTGCGTTCACACCGGACGCGGCGAGAGCGTCAAAGTGGCCGGAAGTCATTCATTTTCAATGTGAGCCGGCGGCGAGCAGCGGCGAGAGCGGCGCGGCGCGTCTTGGACGATGAGAGCGTCGAGGAGAGTTGAAATCAGGTCAACTTTATGGTAATGAGCTATGACGCGGTTCGGCGGCAACCAATCGGAATGTAGAAGTCCTCCGCTTGAGAGGATTCCAGAGAACGCAGCCCTGTAAACTTTGGTTCCGACCACATTAGTTCCCAAGCAAAATGGAGGAGAGGTTAATTATTGCTGTGGCGGGTTTCCCGATAATATGACGTGTCCCTGTTTGCGTAATTTGATAAGAAGGCGCGCAACACTATTTATAGGGGACGTTTTCCCGCTAGAATGTTTGTTTTTCAGCGGGAATGCAATTCATTTGCTCAAAACAACACCGGTTTGACCAATTGCATTAAGGCTACACTTCAATCTGGACAGTTTGTAATGTAGGCTGCACACAAATTAATGTTAATTAAAGACCAAGGCTAGTAAATGTCTCCTATAATGTTGAAATTAGACTAGCACTTAACCATGAACACAAAGCCACACCACACAAATGGCTTTTAATTGGTTTATTTTGTTAGCAAACATGTAACTACAATAAAGTTCTTTCCATCGATCAATTTCTCACTTTCACATTTAAAATATTTCATGAGGTTAACTTATACCCTACTTGTGGTCAGTCTGCACAAGATCAACAAGCTTGTTTGCTTTGCGGCCCCTTTAAATACAAGACAAGCATACGATCTACGTCAGAGCGTCCACGAATCTTTCTACAGCGTTGCTGGCAGGGCGGCCAGGGCGAATTTTGACGCTCTCGCCGGCGGCGGTGTGAACGCACAGTAATAGCCCGGCATGTGTATTTAAAACTGATTTTTCCTCTTCTTTTGCAGACAACAAACTGTAAATGAACACTTGTCATTTTACCCAACAAAGACAGTGATGGACGCCTTGAATGAAGAAAAGGGTGCTTATAACTGTGGTAAAATTGCTTCTGAGCAAGAACAGAAGAGAAATGATTATGTATTATTATGTATTTTGAGAATTTCAAAACATCGAAGACTACATAATGACTGTTATAACATGAAATGAACGCTTGTTCTCTATAATTGGTCTTGTTGTTGTTGCCAATTATTACCATGGTAAAACGCGTTGAAAACCTGCTCTCTGAATCCTACTGTCATTTGGATTCACTCCTAATTTGATGGCAATGAAAACTACAGATGGTAAAACCATAGCACTCCAACATTTATTAGGCTCTGAAAGAGTTCTTCATTTTAGCAAGGAATGCACATGGTTTTATAAGTTTCTTCAAAGAATAGCGAGGTATTATTATGGTAACTTACTTCGTGTTTATGCCCATTCAAAGAAACCACGACTTTTCCTCAACAACGTCTTGGAAGTTATTCAAAAGTGTACATATTTTACTGTACTTTCAGACTATATGTGTTCGGCTAACATGTTTGTAAATAAATATTCGTTACCTTCTGTCTCGTTTATTTACATCGGGGTCTTTCTCCGCGGCCATCTTTCATCTTCAGTTTGAATCCGCCGCTGCTGAGGCGTTAACCGCTGCTTAATCATGATTGGACCATGAAGGGAAGGTGGGAGGGGCTATGGAGCCAGGCGTGTTTGCTGAGCGCTGATTGGTCTATTCAAAAGTTTCAGCGGAATACAGATCTGGGAACAGCCGTGAAGTCTTCTGTAGCAGCCAGTAGGTTGTCATTTAAATCTGATTATCTAAAAAGTGACCCTTTAAACGTGTAATATTAGTTTATATTTGCATATTAGTATTTCTTATTGTTTCATTGTCGCTAAAATGCTAACACTAAATGTTGTCTATATTTAGAAAATAATAGTAATCAGAAAAAGCTGCTTGCTTTACTATTTTTTATAAAAGGATTAATACTTTTTTATAAAAGTCCACATATTTCTATATATTTAATCAAAGTCAGGTGTGAAGTAAAAGCATTATTATTTTGAACATTTATAGAAATGCAATCAACACTTTTGTGCATAGCATTCATTAATTTATTTAAGATTTTAAAAAAATTAATCAAATAAAATAAACTTAAAAAGGTTGACCAAGCTTAAACATCTTAGCAAACACTTGTAAAGTCCACATGGAGTATGCATCATCATCTACTCAAAATTGTACTGTGTATATTTATTATGTATATATAAATACATATAATACATTAAGTATATATAAATACACACACACACATACAGTATATATTTTGAAAATATTTACATGTTTACATGTATATATTTATATTCATATAATTTCTATTATATATAAATATATTTAATATATAAATGTAACATTCTTAAATATATACACATGCATGTGTGTGTATTTATATATACATAATAAATATACACAGTACACACATAAATTATGTAAACAAAAACTTTTATTTTGAATGCGATTTACTGTGATTAATCGTTATTTATTTATATATGTGTGTGTGTGTGTGTGTAAATGCTGTTTTAAATATGCTAAAAAAAATTGTTTTAAAAGTAGTCAAATGCAATGTTCGTGTTCAAAAGTCTTATCAGGAATGTACTACATTAACTGAAATCAATAAAAATTAAAAGGATAAATAAATATAAATATATAAATGTATTTATTTGGGAGAATGTAAAACATTATTAGTGCGAATCTACCAAAAACGATTCCACTTTTGCATAGTTCATTATGTCAAATTCCGCCAATTCCATAATCTTTCCCATCAGTGATATTGATTGTAAATTGTTGTGCATATACATATATTTTAAAGTAGTGTGTTACAACATAATTTAAATAAATTACATCTAACTTGAATCATTTTTGTAGATTCTATTTATAAGATTTTCACACATTCCGTTCTGTGGGAAACATAACGGTGATATGATATAAGGTGCACTTTAAAATATATAATTGGCAAACAAATTTAAAACTGAAAGAATCTCATTTTTAAGAGCCTTTTTTGTTGAATTGGCTTAAAATACAAACAATGCAAATACAGCGGCATATAACAGCTGATCTTCAAAGACATCATTTCATCCTCAGGGTGTAGAATAACATGGCATGCTCACTTTGCACCTGTTCAGGTGTTCACTGTCAGTCTTTTTTGTAGGTGCAAGATGGAGGAAGTCATCAAGCAGACACCACAACAGATCAAACACTGCTGTTGTTCAGAAATATTTGCCAAAGATCGTCATGCAAAGCTAAATTACGTGATCCAACATCTGCATGGACTCCATGATGGCTTCATCCTGAACAAAAAAGAACATATTAAAGGAATAGTTCATACAAAATTAGAAATCTGCTAAACATTTACTCACCCTCAGGCCATCCAAGATGTAAACGAGTTTGTTTCTTCAGCAGATTTGGAGAAATGTAGCATTTCATCACTTGCTCACCAATGGATGTGAATGGGTGCCGTCAGAATGAGAGTCCAAACAGCTGATAAAAACATCACAATATTTATTTAAAACGGTTTTGAACTGTTTTAGCTTGATCTGTGCGTATTTCTCTCCTGATTCAGACAAGATGACTTTTTCCTTGTTGGAAGTGTTGTTATGGATTATGGAAGTTAAAAACGTCTTGATGGATTTTTTTTCTTACAAACACGCAGCTTTTGGTTCACAAGACATTAACTGATGGACTGGAGTGGTGTGGATTACTGTGATGTTTTTATCAGCTGTTTGGACTCTCATTCTGACGGCACCCATTCACTGCAGAGGATCCATTGGTGAGCAAGTGATGCAATGCTACATTTCTCCAAACCTACTGAAGAAACAAACTCATCTACATCTCGGATGGCCTGAGGATGAGTACATTTTCAGCAAATTTTCATTTTTGGTGAACTATTCCTTTAAATATCATTGCAGGTAATGTAGACATCACCCTAATTGTATTTGAAGTGTTAATTTTGGACCCTGGATACACCTTAGATGTAATGTGTCTCTATAACGAGTAAATGGGCATTTATATTTAATACCAAAAGCATAAGAAACATAAAAATCATAATTAGTTTTCATGTCGCCTTTGTACCTTTTGACACGACTCCAGGAACTCCTCCATTGTGACGACACCATCATTGTTGCGATCCATTTTCTGAGTGCACACAGAAAAACGATCAATAAATGAATAATCTGAATAATCTTTTTTAAGTAACAAGTAGATAGAACAGAAAAAAGAAAGCTAGTGTTAGTTTTTAAAGAAAAAAACTAGCAGTTAGAGAATAAATATGCAATTGATAGAGGGTCAAGGGTGTGTTTTTTTAAAATAAAAAGAAGACAGATAAAACAGAATTAGAATAGAGAGTGCTAGAGTTAGCATTAGAAGCAGAAAGAAAGAATAATAAGAAAAAATATTAGTTTTAGTTTTATGATTTTCCTCTGCTCACCAAGGCTGCATTTATTTGATCAAAAATACAGTAAAATAATATAAATATTTTTTTTTAAGAATTACAAGAACTCTTTTCTATTTGAATATATTTTAAAATGTAATTTATTCCTGTGATCAAAGCTGAATTTTCAGCATCATTACTCCAGTCTTCAGTGTCACATGATCTTCAGAAATCATTCTAATATACTGATGAAACAGACAGAGACAGTGAAAAAGACAGCTTTCTCGAAGATACCTGGAAGAAACTTTCAACATGTTCTCTAGGTGCGCTGTCCTTCATACACGGATACGTATACTTCCCCATCATATCATAAATAGACTTCATAATATCATTCATCTCCTAAAACAGACAGAATAAATGAATGAAAACAGTAAAGGATTCACATAAATAACCAGTTTCTGCACCAGAATAAATGTTAAAATACACAGTTTATTGTGAAACTAGTCTATGCATCTATGATACTGTACCTCTTTAGTGATGCAGCCATCCTTATTAAGATCATACAAACTAAAGGCCCAGCACAGTCTATCAGTGACAGTACCACGCAAAATGATTGACAGGCCAACCACAAAATCCTGAAGCCAATGAGAAATAAGAGAGCAGGAAGTGTAAAAGAAAGTACAATTTTAATATGCAACATGAAGATAACAGCGACTCTTCTATTGATTTGGCTAGAAAATCCAATTTGTAATGTAGCACAAAATACATTGACTTTAAAATACACATTTTACATATTATATTACTATATGCTTTAATTAAGCATATGGTATATGAATTATATTGATTCATATAAAGTGTATGAATGAACAGCAAACTGACCTCAAAACTCACTGCTCCGTTTTTGCGTCTGTCAAAAGCCTCAAACAGGAAATGTGCGTATGCACTAGAATCTTCAAACGAATCAACAAAATAAATAAATAAAATAAAAAACAGAGAGGGATTTAAAAAGGTTGGAACAAATTAACTGATTTAATTAGCTTCATGAATTAATTCACTCACCTCCATGAGGAAAAAAGTGAGAGTAGATTAACTTGAAAGTTTCTTCATTTACTAATCCAGTGGGACATTCCTACAGCACATAAAAATACTCATAAACAAAAAGACAATATTTCAGTATTTAAAATCTATTTAATAACAATAAAATGATTTGAGAAAATAGTTAAAATGGGGCAGAACACTTCGATATGTAATGTATCCAACACAGGAAGTAGAAAACTTCGTAAAACCCAACATAAGTATTTTATGACTCAGTTGCAATTTCGTACAAATTCACACAACGTAGAAAATGCATTATTTGTACAATAAAATATTAAGCATAAATCTGTACCCATGGGCATGGGCTGAAAAATGTAACACATAAAATGTTTACCAAAAAATAGTTACCAAAAAATAGTTACCAAAAAATGTAAAATATACGAATTGCGACTGTGTTGGGAAAAGCACATTTTTGCAAAGAGAATGTCAGCAAACCCACAAACCATGAGTAATCTTTCTTTATAGCATCTTTCTGTAATCCTTCACATGTGGCGAAGCTAGCCAATCACAACAGAGGTGATTTACAAGTCTTAAAGGTACAGTAACCCTTTTTTGGTTGATCGATTCTTAAGGCCAAACTATACTTCACGTTTTTACGCGTACGCAAGGGACAGCGTACAGTGTGCGTGACGCGAATTTCGTCATCAGAATAGTACGCGCGTACTGTACACGCACCACCCGATTTTTGTAACTTTGTACGCGCAGGTCGCACATGCGCATTTAACTCTCTTGCAGTAATTAGTTTATCCGCAAGGTGGAAACGCTGCCATGGGGGTATCAATTCACAAGGTAGCCGAAGAAAAACTGCATAAACAGAACGAACCGGAATGCGGGTTAGCTACAGCGACAGTGGAGGCCTACATAGACGAGAGATTGTGCGAAGAGGTTAGAAAATATCCTCATTTGTACAACTGTAGTATGAAAAAATACAAAGATATTTATATGGGTTTTAATTTGTGGCAAGAGATTGCGCAAACACTGGCCCTGTTAGGCCAGGAGAGGTATTGCAATTTGGCGCAGAGCGCATGCGTCGAACGTCTGTGTACGCGTACGAGTCAAATGAAGTATACTTTGCAAGGCTGTGCATACGACTGTACGCGTAAGCTAACGTACGCGTGAAAAAAAGAAGTATACTTTGGCCTTTAGTGTTGGGGAGAAGCATAAACACACTTTAAAAATTGTGTATAAATATATAGGCCTAAACCAGTAGGTACTTCATAAAGTCATTAAGGGAAAAGTTTCTTACATTTTTGAAACTTCTATAGAGGATTTGTAGCTCTGTTTTGGTGAACTTGGTCTGTTCCATCATTTTTTCCAGACTGTCCGGCCTGTAGCACACAGTGGCAAGCTCAAAGTCTTCCTCTATACTATCTATATGACAGATGAAAACATAAAACAATTATACAGAAAACCGCAAACAATACTAAATGCATTTTAGAGATATGTCTAATTAGTTTAAGACAAAGATCACGCAGAAAGGAAAGCGACAGTCGGTCACTTGCTTTGCCTGACAGCTGGTGTGGAGTCCACATGACAGCAGGGCAGAAGTTTGAGGAAGCGCTGTTTCATGTTCTTTTTGCTCTGGCCTGAGGGAGGGTTACCTGCAAACACCAGAAAACATCGGGAAACTGCTTAGCTATGCAAAAGTGCTTTGTAATTCATTTAAATTCTATTACAAGGACACAAATCTATTCGCAAAATGGCGGTCCGTCACAGTCAGTTGGCCCAGTTTGCTGCTCTGGCTTTGATTCAAAAATAAATCGGGTCACTGAATTTGGAGAACCGAATTTCCCCCAATCATAAAAAAAGCACACACTTTTCTCTGACCCTTTTGAGTTTGCTGGACATGGCATTTGATATAAGTATGAAAAGCCCATACAGCTGGGTCAAATTGGCAGAAAAAAACAATGGAAGCCATCACAGAAATTCTAATGGTGTCTACTACAAATACCATTATAAACATTACAAACCATCAACTTTTAACCATTAAAAAGTGGTATTCCGTAGTGTGTTTTGGGACATATTCCATTAGGATTTAGTGGTTTTAACGAGCCACCAATAGAAGGTGACCAATTACCAGTAGAGACCCACAGGGTCCATTACAGTTTCCATTAAAACCAATACAAGTACAATTACAACCAGTAAAACCATTACAAATTTTGTGATTGTGTCTGTTGTTTTTTTTCAGCAGAGTATAAAGGCGCGTTCACATTAGAGCAACTTGTGCGAAATTTTGCGGGCAAAGTATTAATGTATTCAGCAACGCTCACTCAGGTTACTTCGAGTTTATATTGGAAAACGCAACAAATTCAAGTGTTAACATTTCAACAAATTTGATGCAATGTTAAATCCGCTAAGGGAAATTCGTCCCTCACACTGAATTTCCGTACAAATGGGTTCCTTGGCATTTCAACTCAAAGGTGAAGTAAAAGCAATATCTCACAAACGACGTTGTTCTAATATTCAGGCCAACAAATTGTGAATGTGTGGAATTGTTTTAATGTTAATAAACTATAAAGTTCAATAATGTTATGTATCAAATAACTTACATTTTAGGCACAACAGTGACAGTTATTTTGTTTAATTTTCACCCCATCAACAAGCTCCAAATCAAAAGCATCAATCGAGTGCCACATACAGTAATTGCGGTCCTGAACGAGTCAGTGTTTTAATGAATCGATTGAGTGAATGCTTGAATAAATCGCTGGCAAATATTTTGTTCCTGATCAGCGTTTTGAACAAATCTGTTGAATGAATGATTCATGACTGATAAACACGGTCATTTGTCGCCACCTACTGATGTCACCTGCAAAAATGTTTGCATTTTTGCAAACATTTTTTGCAAAAAAAATGTTTGCACACACACACACACACACACACACACAAATAGACTGGAATGCACAAACACAGACAATTAGGTATATGAAAAGTATTAACGTGGCCAAACCAAACTCTACAATGCTAATGAGTCATAAATAAAACATTAAACTAAAAACCAGAGAGAAAAACAAAATGACAGTAATTATATTTATAACAGACCTTAAATCAGTTTCATCGAGTGTGTTCATTACTGTTGGTACTGAGCTTTATTTGCATATCTATCATCAGCCGACTTCAAGAGACTTCATTTTGGTGAATTATTTCAAACACCTGTTCCTCCAGAGCTTATTTATACTGGCATGGAAAAACAAACAAAACCAACACTACGTTAAATGCACAGCGCATGCGCACAGGTGCATACAGCCCTTATAATACTGGTGCACATCTGCAGCAGCACAAACATCATGAGCCTACATACAGACGACTATAAGAGCATATACATCAACACATATGGAATAAATTGGCAAAGTATTATTTAAAACACTTTCACTTTCCCCATTTACCTAGTATGCATAAAATATGTCTAAAAGGCAGCTAAATATGAAATATCTATGTATAAAATTTAACCTTAACACATTTAGAAAGCCATATGTTTTTGCATATGTCTGGTTTCAGTTGTTCTTTAATTTCAGAACACATTTTAGTACGAAAGTTGATCATGATTTATGTAGTGAATGAGACCCTAATTTCATTATTTTTGCAATTCCATTTGGTGACGCTAGAGGCACAAAATTGAATTGCTTTAAATACCAGCTTCTCACACAGTTCAGGAGTGATTTTGGCCCATTCGTCCAGGCATATCAGCTGTTTTTCAATAGAAATCGATTTTAAAATCCCTCAGATTGTCATTTCGATGAAAATTTGGAAAGACATTTGGTTTTTTTGTTCTCCAGTCTCTCATTTGGAGCTACTGAGAGTACTGACAGACATAAAGGAGTGCATGAAGGGCGAAACCAAGATGGAAGCAACAACAAAACTGGCTAGCTGATCTGAATCCTTAAAAAGGGCAGAGAGGTGATTAAGATCCTGAAAAATATAATGATAAACAATAAAGGAATTCAGAAATAGAACTTGCAGCAGGTCAGCTCTGACAACACTACTTGTTAAACAACTGGGAACCATCTATCTATCTATCTATCTATCTATCTGTATATCTATCATGGACCGCCATGGTACTTTTTGTAATGTCTTTATTAACATGGATTATATATGTTTTATACTGTAAGCTAGATTGAACAAAGGCAACGGTACAGCTGTGACACTGACAAAGAGGAAGCCTGACTATTAAATGAAACTTTATCAATTATTTAAGCAATGTTATAAAGCCCTTGTTATGACAAGATGTGAGATACGACTACCATGAAGCGAGTGAAAGAGTCAAGTGATTTATTCAGATCTATTTAGTTCACTTGTTGGGGAATTAGTTGCTTGACAGGTAAACTGGTATCATACATTTAGTAGTCTAAGTTGTTTAACTAGTTAGTTTGGTGGTGATCTCACTGCAAAATAGCAAATCTAAATATGAATAGAATGTATGTTTAGCATTAGTGATGCAGATTGCACCGAAAATTAGGTAGCTAAATAATGTGCTCATTTGTTCACTTAGTAAGTTAGCTGGTTGGCAGGTTAGTTAGTAAGGCAGACTTCATACTAGCAAAATAAAGCAATCAAAATATGAACCTGATGTGTTGGTATTTTTATCAAAGTCATAAATTTGTGACAGCGGTATTAGGCCTGTTAGTGAAAATATTGACTGTGTCTCAATAACCGAGGTCATAAAAACTGCAGACATAAAATTTGTGTAAAATAATTGGCAAAATTATTTTCAAAATAGCTTGAGGGAGTTTATCATGTCAACTACATACAGCCATTTATAGCTTATATGTAGGCTAATTTCTTTAAAAAATGAAACAAGAAACGTGATAATTTAGCTCAATGACCATTAAAGCACTCTAAGTTAAACCATTTATGTAGTCATAGTCAACAAATAGGTCTAAAATAAAAAAAGCGCGAATAAACAATCGATGCGGAAGAGATTACATCCTTTCAGGTGTTAGACTAGGCTATGCAGAAATAATGTGCTAAATAACAAAGTAAAAATCCAAAATATAATCATAAACATCAAGAAGCGTACATTGTACGTTTCTACAATAGATTTGAGAAGCGATAGTTAGCCGCTTGTAAACATGCAGACAGAATTGGTTATGGGAAAATATGTCCCGTGAAAGTAATTTTGAAAAGTGAAAACCTAAACTAACAAATAAAATGTCTGTCAGCAAGAGTTTAGCGAACATACAATAGTCTGTCATCTACAAGCAAGGGCAGCCAACTTTATCTGAGAGCATACAAATATATATATATATATATATATATATATATATATATATATATAATGTGGCGGTAATGATTCCTGTCATTCGTGTGTCATTTTAAGTGCACTTACCTGTCAGCAGGTCATTGGAGCCATCACATTCTCCAGAAGTATTCAAACTCTCATCTCTAGATTTCACCTTCATTTTGCCTTCGCGCGAAATACAGTCAGAGAAAAATACCTTCCCTTTAGAGGGAGAAATAATATTGAATTATCCGTCTGCCAGGCTGCAAATGTAAGTGCAAGGCTTTAGAGAGTGAATAATGTTGTTATATTTCCATTAGAAGTTCCCGTCGGTCGTTATCTGCATGCGGGTTTGAATTTACTCCAGTATCCGGTTCATTCATGCAGAACATGTGCAGAGTGTTTTGACTGTACTATCAAAGTCAGTCCTTCTTTGTTATTATAAAAGAGTCTCCGCACCGCCTTGCTGCCATCTGCTCTGCCCTACTGCAAAATGAATGAACCTGCACGGTGAATCAGACTCCGTGTCTCTGACTCAGACCGCGCTTTAGGACATCATCATGGGCACGGTCCAAATCACTACCATTTTTAGCACATTTCAAATCAACTTACAATGCATTCTAATGTCAGCAGAAGCTATTTTAACACATTCCAAAGCAGTTTGGCTCTTTGCAAAAATCATTTTGGCACTTTCCAAATCAGTTAATTTTGTTTCAAATCTAAAGCATTTTTAAGCATTCCGATTCAAAAAATTAATTGGTGCATTCCAAATCAAAAATAATTTTTGTGCATTCAAAATCAAAATGTTGAATTCTGAATAAAAATTACAATCAAAAGCATTTCTGCACATTCCAAATCAAAGGCCTTTTTTCTACATATTCCAATCAAAAGCATTTTTCTGCATTTTGAATCAAAAGCATTTTTAAATATTCCAAATCAAAGGCATTTTTACACATTCCGAATCAAGAGCATATTTACATATTTCAAATCAAAGGCATTTTTACACATTCCGAATTAAAGCATTTTTAAATATTCCAAACCAAATACATTTTTACACATTCCGAATCAAGACCATTTTACATATTCCAAATTAAAAGCATTTTTGTACATTCTGAATCAAAACTGTTTTTATATATTCCAAATCAAGGACATTTATTTACAAATCAAAGGCATTTTTACACATTCCGAATCAAAAGCATTTTTAAATATTCCAAATCAAATGCATTTTTACACATTCCGAATCAAAAGCATTTTTAAATATTCCAAATCAAAGACATTTTTACACATTCCGAATCAAGAGCATTTTACATATTCCAAATTAAAAGCATTTTTATACATTCTGAATCAAAAGCATTTTTATATATTCCAAATCAAAGACGTTTTTACTAGTGCTGTCAAACGATTAATCGCAATTAATCGCATTCAAAATAAAGTTTTTGTTTACGTAATATATGTATGTGTACTGTGTACATTTATTATGTATATATAAATACACACATATACAGCATATATTTTGAAAATATTTACATGTATATACATTTATATATTTATATTCTTATATTTTATATTATATATAAATATATTTAATATAAAAACAACATATTTTTCTGAAATATACACATGCATGTGTTTGTATTTATATATACATAATAAATATACACAGTACACACACATATATTATGCAAACAAAAACTTTTATTTTGAATGCGATTAATCGTTTGACAGCACTAGTTTTTACTCATTCTGAATCAAGAGCATATTTATATATTCCAAATCAAAGGAATTTTTTACATAAACAAATTCTGATGCAAAAGCATTTTTACACATTCAGAATCAAAAGCATTTTGGCCTTTTCCAAAAAATAATTTTGAGCACATTCCAAATCAAAAGCTTTTTTCTGCACTTCAAATCAAAAACAATTTTTTGAACATTCTGAATCAAAAGTATTTTTACATATTTCAAATCAAAGGCATTTTTATCTTTTTGGAATCAAAGGTATTTTATTCACACATTTTGAATCATAAGCTGCACTTCAAAACCAAAAACTAAAAAAAAAAAAAACCATTCTAAATCAAAAGCATTTTTACTTTTTTTTTTTTTTTTGAGCATTCCAAATCCAGGTAGGCTGTATCTCAACCTGATCAACCTTATCTCACAGAAAAACATAACTATTTTATAAGGTGTATTTTTGTGATGTGAATCATACAAAAACGTACAATTTTGAGGGAAAAGTAATCATGAAGATTAATATTTTAAATCAAAAACATTTTTACATATTCCAAATCAAGGGAATTTTAAAATCCTGAATCATACAGAAACACAGTTTTGAGAAAAAAATAAGCATGAAGGTTCACCCCTAACATGGGGCACAAGATCATATGAATGAGACACCAATTTGCCAAAATGTAAAACAGTTACGTGACACAGCGTTTTTTGTTCAGGTTTTGAGACACAGTCTGAGTTCATGATTCATGAATCAGCCTTCAGTAACTGATGCTTTCCCACTGGAACGCAAAGCATTAGCTGCTCAATCTCCTAAATACCTTTTCTCTTCAAATGAGTCTTCCAAATGCCTAAATAATATGAATAAATCATTCATTTCCTGTGGTTCGAAATTTTGCACATATTTAATATTTCATAGACCAGAGCCACTAGTGCAAGGATGAAAGACTTATATTTAGTTTTTGTCTTGAACTATTTTTAAACCACACTTCTCCAAAAAAAGAATTCTCTTCTCTTCCACTGAAAGCTGTATTAATGACACAATACTGTTAGGATGTATATATAACTGTTAGGATGACTGTATGAATCTGTAAGCATCTTCTGATATAATATTGGGTTTATATTTATCCGTCTGAAAACATAAGACCGAAGGAAAGGACATGAGCTGACAGCACCACTTCTAGATCTGAGCATTTCAGACGCTCTAATAATAAAACAGAACTCAATCCACCTTTCATGTGCAGAAAATAATGTTCAACACTTGGGCCCACATTTTATAATAAAAAAGGTGTCGATTTTAAGACCTGCCACAATGTGATCAAACTCACAGTGTTATTTTAGATTCTGTTCATGGACATAACGTAAGAGTCAAATCAAAGGTATCAGATGTGGATTTTAGTAGAGGTTTGTCAGTTAATTCATAATTTAACATTCTTAAAAAAAACGTCAGTCTTCATTCTTACTGGTAGCAGGTCAAAGAACGTTATAATGGATACAGTCAAGTAATCTGGAATGTAATGATTACTATCTATAATCTTGCTAATGCATTAATGCATATAGTACACGAAATGGAACTTGCAACATAGTTATATTTACAAATGACAACTAAAAACACAGCGCCCAAACCTTGACTAGATCTACCCAATTAATTCTTTAATTACAGCAGCCAATGGCAAGTCTCCAACTGCAGACGATTTCAATATTTGTATTTTTTGTGTTAAAATATTTTTTTTTGTATTAAAATTACATATTCAATTTTATTTTGGTAATACTTTACAATAAGTTTTAGTTAATGTTAATTAATGTAGTAACTAATAAATAATAAGCAATACATTTAGTACAGTATTTATTCATCTTTGTTAATGTTCATGAAAATACAGTCATTCATTGTTAGTTCATGTTAATTCACAATGCATTAACTGATGTTAACAAGCACAACTTTTGATTTTTAATAATGCATTATTAAATATTGAAATTAACATTAGCCTAAATAAATTCTGTATAGGCATGGTTCATTCTTAGTTCATGTTTACTAAAGTAGTTAACTAATGAACCTTATTGTAAAGTGTTACCTTTACATCTATGATTTAGGTGAAAAACACATTGTAAATAGAAACATTTGAAGCTCTCTCTACCCCTGTAAAACGGGCCTGGTTTAATAAGTGTGTAGGCATAATGCAAATGCATTTTTGTGTATTAATTAATTTATCTAAATTAGTTTTAACTATCTTGTATTGTTATTCTGTTTTAATATTGGTCTATTTCAGTAATAATAAGGGCTCTTATTGTTCTGGTGAATGTGTGTTTGTCAGATTATAAAAGTGTGCCCCCCTAAACGCTCACTGTAAAAAAAATTCCGTAAAATTAACGGTAAAAAACTGGCAGCTGTTGTTGCCGGAATTCTACCGTAAAAAATACGGTAACAACGTTTTAGGTTTTAACTTAAATTTACAGTTAAATACTGTAATTTCTTTAACTGATATAATGTTAATATACCAACCTATTACAGTACTGAAATCTGTTTTGTACCTTTGAAATACACTGATAACCACCAAATGCAGGTGGTGATGAGAAAGACACATGATGAACTAAAGCCCATCACAAGCAGCTTTTAAATAATAGCATATATAGAAGGCACACAGTGTCATTCACACAAACACTAAACACCATCATGGTGAGAATCATTAAACTGAAATATGCTATAAACATTAATTTAACAACATTAGATGTAACATACAACCCTAATAAATATAACTGATAAGAAAAAACTAAGAAG
>JAFVLL020010512.1:0-31131 GCA_021397915.2 Tor tambroides
ATTTTGTGTCACCATACTTACTCGTGTAACTACTCATGTAACCGTCTTTAAATAGGGAAAACATGGAAGTGTTTGGTGGCTTCTAAATTCATCCCGGTTTGGATCCTAAGGAATGAATGGTGCTAAGCTAAACGCTAGCATAGTGGCGCCGTGCGCTAGAGCGATTAAGTGCACGCACTGAGACGGGAGAGGTATGTATCAACTCGTCTAAGTTGAGGGAAGAACATATTGGAATATGGAAAAACGGTGGCGTTCTCCTTTAAAGTATAGGGTAGAGTGGGGGAAAACAACCCCACTGTCTTTCCTAAAACCAGTGGTTTTCAATCCTGGTCCTGGGGTCCCACAGCTCTGCACATTTTGTGTGTCTCCCTTATTTAACATACCTGATTCAGATCATGAGTTCATTAGGAGTGAGATCCATGCACTGAACGGAGTGTCTCAGATAAGAGAGACATACAAAATAAGCGAGCGGTGGGTCCCCAGGACCAGGATTGAAAACCATTTACTAGATAAAGTCAAGATAAATTTTTGTTGTAACTATGGTCTACATTGACAAGAGTGATATAGAAGTGTTCACCATGAAGCTTACACTGGTGATGTACCTGAGAGAAAACGGATATCACAGTAAGTAATCTAATTTTCAATAGTAAGAAAATTTCACAATATTACTGTTGTTACTGTATTTTTGATCAAATAAAAGCAGCCTTGATGCATAAGGTAATTATGACCCCAAGCTTTTACATGTTAATGTACCTGAGAATTTATAACCATTATAGGGAATGTACAATAAAAAAAAACCTTACTCCACAGAAACATGGTGATCTTCCGTAATGTTGTAAATGGAGAGGGATTAACTAACTGGTGGGACAATGGAAGCAACCAGATCTCTTTCAGCCGTGGTAGTAAAGGGTTCATTGTTATTAACAATGATGACCGGTAAGACTTTGTTCTTTAAAGAAAGGTGCAATATGAGAAAAATTTTTAGTTTGTATTTCTATTGAGAGATGTGCTGTGTATATACAGTACCTACAGTGATTGTTATCGACAGTATATAATCTGTAATATTCACTTGTATTTTAGGGAGCTGAATGCAACCCTAAACACCGGTCTGCCAGGAGGCACATACTGTGATGTGATCTCTGGTCAGAAGGAAAATGGCAAATGTACTGGGTAACAGGTGGTGGTTGGAGGAGATGGACGTGCTTCCTTCAAAATCAGCAATCAGGCAGAAGACCCGTTTATGGCCATTCATGTCAACTCCAAACTTTAAATTATGTTATTTGAATAAACAAGAAGTATGCAAGTTGTAACTACTGTCATTTTTTATATGCTTTCATCCTGTTGGCTCCAGTTGCAAAAAGTACTTTTTTCCATCATTTATTTTGATGTTCAGAACAGAGTAACGGCAGTAATTAAGCCATGCCCCCTGGAGGCGTTTTACCCCACCTGGCTACCCCACAGACTAAGTTTGAGTAAAAAAATAAATAAATAAATAAAAAATCTGAAAATAAAATGATATTTTTCTTAAATAACATGTACTCCCTATCTACAGGCCTTACTATTCTCATAATCATATTTAACTGCGATGTTCTACAAAACAACAAACTTTAAAACACTTTTTTCTTACTGTTGAAAATGTATGTTTTCTATTTTAATATATTTTCACATTTATTTATGTGATGGCAAAGCTTCTTTTTAAATATTTGCATTTTAAATTTTACATTTTTTATGTTAGAAGTTTTTTTGAAACGTTGATGTCTTCACTGTCACTTTTGATAAATATAATGCATCCTTGTTGAATACAGCTATTCATTTTAAAATAATAATTAATGTAATAAGTACTAATAATTCAGGAAAAAAAACATCTTACTGACCCCAATTTTTATTTTTATTTTTTACAAGTATAAGGCATTTTTGCAATGAAACTGTGGGATAGAACTCACTTGATCTGATGCCATCTGTGCTCACAAACCCAGCCATTTCCACAGGTAGAGTCAGGGTTGATGGTAACAGGTTTGGTGGATCCATCACTGTTGCTGGGGGGTCCCTGCCAGTCATTTTTGTCCTGAGAAATGAGAAAGTGAGCGATTATTAGGAGAGAAAAAAAACACTTTAAACCAGATTAGCATTTGTTTTCTCACTTGACTAAGCTTGATAATTTACCTGTCCATTCACAATGTTGCGGTCCCACCGGTAGCTGGACATTACTCTGGTAAATCCATATGGGTGGGCCAACATAAAGGCTGCAGCCATTTTGTAAAGCCTAGAAAGAGAATGATAAATACAGATGAAAGGAAATGTTATGTTTTCATTTGCCAAGCAAATGATATTTTGTAAATAAAAATAAGATGAAGTTGCACCTGGAATCCCAGAATGTCTCAATAGATGAACCTCCAGCACCATGTCCTCTCTGATTATCGTGGTTGTCAACAAACACCAGAGCTTTACCAGAAGGCATGAAGCCCCAACCCTCACCCCAGTTCCTGAAACAAAAATCAGTTCATCTGTGAATTTCAGGTTGCAATAAACAATAAATACAACTGGGTGACAAAACAGAGCCCTTGTAAATTTTTTAAATTAATACTGAAGTTCACATTTTTATGCAAAATCACACTCAATATTAGAACAAGAAGTTAACATGGAGTAACTTTGTCTACTTCATCTTACTTCATCTACTTTGGTTACACTATCGTAAATATTTTCAATTACACCAACTGTAGTGTACACCAACAGCAGTGGTGCTTCATTCCTGAATAAGATAGTAGATTGAACGAATTGAGTAGGTAAATGATTCAGTTTCTCAGTCATAAAAACTATCCCTCATTTTGATCGAGAATAAATCAGTATTTTGAACAAATCGGATGAGGAAATGATTCAATTGCTTACTCCTAAAAAACTCACTCGTGCACACCTAACAATGGCGTAATATTGTAACCACTAATACATATTTCAACATATTGTCTGGATTGTGCAAACAGACAAGTGGAGTAATACAAACAGTGAAAAGTCCCAGTGTTGTTGGACTGTACATCAGCAGCCATGGAACGTTGTTTGACAAATCACATTCGATGACCAAATAACAGTTGTATAATTAATAGTAATTTAAATCCACAACTTTACTTACTTGACGTAGGAAAGTTTTTCTCCGTTCCATCTGCGGATGACATTGCCCAGCTTGGCACCATACTGGAACTCAGTCACTCTTCCAAGTCCAGTGTATTCGCCTGATGTAATGGGCTCCCCACCAAGATCAATGACCTAAAAACATACCTAGTAAGTCACTAATACATATTTTACCACCTTTATATATTTCTTTTGGAAATGAATGGAAATACCTCTTGGAAGATAAAAGGCTTGGTACCAGATAGAAACCACTTTGTGTTAAGGTTATGAAGACGGCTATAAATAGCAGAAAGATCACCGGGCCACGTGTTTGCAAGCGTCCACTCTGAACCCAGCCACTCCCATGTCAATCAGCTTGTTCATGTAGTTGGCCACCTTACCACGCACATAGTCCTTCTCCAGAGCCAAGTCCAGAAGACCAACCAGACGACAGTTTCTCACCTGCCATCATTACAGTGATCAGATTTCTAATACAAAAACAACAAGAGTCCAATCTGCACAATTAATCAATGGTTGAAATAAACACTTTTTTTCATAATATCATCTCATACTTGATTGATATCCTGGTAGTTCTCAATGTTTCCACTGCCAGTCTTGCATTTGCCATCATTGAAGTCCAAGTTGGAGTAAGGAACTATGGGGAAGTCCTTCTTATTGGCATCAAAATATGAACCACAACTTGAGTGGGTACCGGCTCCACCACCTGCTCCACACATGTGGTTGATGACTGCATCAACATAGATGTTCACCTGCAAAACAAACAGAAGTCTAGGAATTTTACACAGGGAAAATAAAGCAATACACTAGTCATACTCTATTTGTCATTTGTACTTACCCCAACATTGTTGCACCTAGAGATCATGTCTCTCAGCTGATTTTCATTTCCTGATCTGGAGCACAGTTTGTAACCGATTGGCTGGTATCTCTGCCACCAAGGGTGCCGCGGGTTTGTGACAACAATGCTCTCACTTGGAGGGGAGATCTGAAATGGGAAATCAATATTTTGTTATCACTATTATACATTTATTCTCATAAAGCACAAGAAATTATAAACTGCAAATAAACTCCTTGCAGGCTTAACTACAATGATGATCTTGAAAAATACCTGCACTCCACCAAAGCCATTTGGTCCAAGGTAGCGCTCACACTCCGCTGCGATATCAAACCAGCGCCACTCAAACAGGTGGACAATGCTAGTTCTTCCATTTTTTGTGTTTGGTTTAAATTGAGCAAGGCTCAGTCCGAACAGCGCAGCCAAGATTAAAAGCTTCATCCTTCCCTGGTTCAGAGAAAAACCTACAAAAAACCTAGGCCCATGTTTCATTTATATACAAAACGGCATTTTTTTCCTCAAAGGTGTGGAAAAGCCACTTGGAACAGGTGAAAAACACTATCCATTTCCCATGGTGCAAACTAAAAATACAGACCTCTGTAAATAAACTTATCAGCATTAAGATATAAAGCACTGTTAGGTAACAAATTAAAAGACACTTTTAATGATAACACAAAAATGTTATTTTCCCACCACAAACTCATTGGCATCACAAACATGAGACTATAAGCTACAGTGGGTATAGAAAAGAATCACCCCCTTTACTTTGCTTGCTTATGTTGCTTTACAGCCTGAAAAGACGGACACAGTTTTTATTTTATCCAGATGTACTTACAACTTGCAACTTATAATATTCAAGTGAAAGATATAACACCAACATGTCAGAATAAATAAATAAATAAATAAATAAATAAAAACAGATTCACTGAGTTGGAAAAAGGATCACCCCCTCCTAAAAATGACTTGTAAACTCAATCAAGTGTAGCTAATCACCCTCTAAATGGTAAACAAAGCCATTTATCAGCTGTGGTCATTTTGATTAGCTCAGCATGAAAAGAGCTTTCCTGAAGCATTTCAGTCCTTGGTAGTGCAACTGAAGCAAACAATCAACTACTGTCGGGTCTCGGGTCTGATCACCTGCTGTCTTTGACTTAGTTCACACTGCAGGCTAAAGTGGCCCAAATCCGACTTTTTTGCCCAAATGTGACCCATATCTGATTTTCTTATGACAGTCTGAACAGCACAAATCCGATTTTTTCAAATCAGGCCCAGGCCACTTTCATATGTGGTCCTAAATCGGATACATATCCAATGTTTTTCAATGCGACTTCAGTCTGAACGGCCATGTCGCATTTCATGCGATTTTTACGTCATTGAAATGCGACAGACGTCACAATTCTGCACTGGAGGAGGCAGGAAGATTAAAATCACAATGGCAGACAATATATAGACAATACTATCACTTCGTTATTTAGGCTCCGATTGCACATTAACTTAAAAATTGCTAAACACACGCTAAAACGAGCAGCATCCATTTTTATTTCCGAAAACACAGTGCGCTGCGTCTGACGTCACGTCTTCTGCGCATGTGGGTCACTTCAGGGCCGTATACGGTTCACACGAGACTGATGGCAGTCGCATTTAAATGACAATGTGAACAACAGCGCAAAAAAATCGGATTTCAGCAAAAAATCCGATCTGAGCATTAAGACCTGCAGTGTGAACTAAGTCTTTGTGTTCGGGTGTTGTGTTGCTGTTGTGTGCGTGGCTTTGTTTTGACAGCTCGCCACGTGCGCATTGTCAGTGTGATTGTTTCCCCACCCTCCTTGTTTCTCTGCTCGTTAGCTCATCTTGTTTCACACCAGGTTCTTGTTATCTCATTAGCTTCCCCTTTATAGCTCCCCGTGTTTCTCAGTCTTTTGTCAGACTGTTGTGGTTATTCCCATTGCTCTGACTGTCATAGTTTGTATCGCTTACCTGTTCTGTCTTGTCTCGTTCAGGCTCCAGTGCTCGTAGCTGCAAGTGTATTGTCCTACACCTCTCTGTGCGTTCAGATTCCTGTGGGCTCCCTTCGGCATCCACCGTCCTTGGGTCTCTGCGGACTCCTTAAAAAAAACAAATATATATATATTATGAAAATAGACCGAGAAACAATAAATGCATTAAACTATACATTACAATTATAGCAAATGAATAAATAATATAAATGAAAAACTTAAAATAATGAATAAAACACAAATATAACAAATACATTAAATTATAAACTAAAATGCCCCATCGGGACAAGACCACAGGAATCAGATAAGCCCTTTACACAATCTGACATGGCTGCGGTTGGAATTGAACTGCGGGTTTCGTCTGGCCAGAGGAGAACTGGCCCCCCAACTGAGCCTGGTTTCTCCCAAGGTTTTTTTCTCCATTCTGTCACAGAGGGAGTTTTGGTTCCTTGCCACTGTCGCCTCTGGCTTGCTCAGTTGGGGACACTTAATTTCTAGCGATTATCGTTGATTTGATTGCACAGATACTATTTAAACTAAACTGAGCTAGACAATGACATCTCTGAATTCAATAATGAAATGCCTTTAACTGAAAATTGAGTGTTTAATCTTATCATTATACATTACTGACACTCTATCCTCCAATTTGATACTGTTAAGTGCTTTGACAAGCTGTATTGTTAAAAGCGCTATATAAATAAAGGTGACTTGACTTGACTCCTTAGTGGATTGCTCAGCCTCTCACTCGGATTTGCGAGCTGCCCGGTCGGCTTCATCTCCACTGCCGCTGTTGTTCCAGCCACTGCTATCCACCCATCTGTGTGGGAGGAGACTCCATGTCCACACGAGCTGTCCGTGGAAGCGCTTATCGCCTGTTCTGATTATTTTCTGTTCAATAAAGCCTCTGTTATACCCGCATCTGAATCCAGCCTGTTCCCTGACAACTACGGGTGGCAAGGCACTGTCAAAAGATATCCGGGATAAAATTGTGGACAGGCACAAGTCAGGAGATGGATACAAAAATATTTCAAAGGCTTTATCAATGCACAGTGAAGCACAGTGAAATCTATTATTAAGATGGTATTTGATACAAAACAGATCCTCCCTGGATCAGGACGTCACTACAAACTGCATAAAAGAGCCAGGAAAAAAACTGGTCAGAGAGGCTACCAAGAGGCCTACAGCAACTCTGAACCAGTTGCAGGAATTTATGACAAAGAATGGTCATTGTGTGCATGTCACATGCATTCACGACTGAGCTTTGCTAAAACACACTTTGAAGATTCTGAGGTCAGATGAGACTAAAATTTAATTATTTGGCCTCAACACCAAACAATATGTCTGGTGGAATTCCAATAAAGCTCACCATCTAAATAACACCATTCCTACAGTAAAGCATGGAGGTGGTCATATCCTGTTATGGGGATGTTTCTCTGCAGCAGGGACTGGAGCACTTGTCAAGATAGAAGGAAAAATGAACAGGACAAAATATCATTAATTTCTTGAGGAAAATCTGCTGCCCTCTGCCAGAAAGTTGTCAATGGAAAGAAGGTTTACCTTCCAACATGACAATGACCCAAAGCACACAGAAAACTGACCACATAGTGGTTGCCAGAAAAAAAGATGAATGTCCTTGCATGACCTAGTCAGAGCCCAGACTTAAACCCCATTAAAAATCTGTGGAATGACTTGAAGACTGCAGTCTGTTCTCTCAATCTCCTTATTACTAATTATCACCAGCTGTCACCGATCACTCCAACACCATACATACAGACTTGCCAAACACACACACACACACACACACACACACACTCTTTGTCTGGTCGTGTCTATGGCTAAGACTGCATCCGTTCGGATTGCTACTTACCTGAAGATTATTTACCTCTTTGATCCTCTCCTCGTCCTGGTGTCCAGTCTCCTGGTGACCCTCCTACAAAGCAACAGGGTTGCCTGTTGACTGTTTTATAGTGACTGCAGTGACTGTTTTATAGTGTGTGTGTGTGTGTGTGTGTGTGTGTGAGTGGCTACTCACCATTCTTCTCCCAACGTCATATTTTCACCTGCTCTGCTGCTGTATATTTCATTTAAGTCATTTAATAAAGTGATTCTGGATTGTCTGAGATCTTACTGGTCTGTTCAGTGTATGTTTCCCTGACAGAAGACCAGACTAAACACAGAAACTTCATAACACAATCCATTTACGGAACTGGTGGATTTGCTATGCCAGTCTCTCTCTCTCACCCAACCACCACCACATCAGTCACTGCACTGAGCACTTCTTCACCACCTACCATCATCGCAAGTCCCATTGCCAACCCCATGCCCTACTCTGACTCGGAGGAGGAGTGCAACAGATTTCTGCTGCAATGTTCACTGGCCCTCAAGATGCATCCGCAATGATTCCCTACAGAAAAGGCTAAGATCTTGTTCATAATTTCCCTATTAACAGGGAGAGTGCTGCAGTGGGCAGATACAATATGGCACCAAAATGTACCTGTAACACAGACCATCTAGTTCCCCTGCTGCTTCTAGCTTCGTCTTTGTGGCAAAAAAGGATGGATGTTTGCGGCCCTGCATAGATTATTGAGCCCTCAAGATCACCATTAAATTCAGGCACCCCCTTTCTCGTCCGCAGCACGCACAACCTCATCCAGATATGCGAGGATGACGAATGGAAGACATCCATTTTGAATATTGAGTTATGCCATATGGCCTGGTAAACACCCCCTCCGTGTTCTAGGATTTTATGCACAAGGTGCTCCGGGAGTACTTTCACAGTTTCATTCTGGTCTACATGGATTACATCCTGATATACTCCTGGAGCCTGACTGAACATCACCAGCACATTGCAGAGTTCCTCCAGCGGCACCGGGGATTCAAATTATTCCTCAAGTCTGAAAAGTGCCAATTCCACCAATCTGAGATCCAGTTCCTGGTGTACATTGTCCACCAAAATGGTATCTCAATGGACGAGAGCAAGGTGGAAGCCATTAGTAACTGGCCCACTCCCAAGACCGTCAAAGAACTCCAAAGGTTCCTCAGATTCTCCCATTTCTATCGTCACTTCATCCACAACTACAGTTCCATTTTCCATCCACTCACATCCCTGCTCCATGGTAAGCCCAAGTCTCTATCCTGGCCCCAAGAAGCCAAGACCACATTCAATGCCCTGAAGCAAGCCTTTTGTAATGCACCACTCCTCACACATCCCAATCCAAACAGACCCTTCATCATGGAAGTTGATGCCCCAACTACTGGAGTAGGAGCAGCCAAAACGACATCTTCCAATATGGGATCCAGTTTATATAAGCTGCTGGTTTTACTCACAACTTTACCAGTAGGTGATGCCTTGAGCTTTGTGATGCTTTTTGAAAATCTCTCTCTGACAGAATTCTACGACAGCTCTTTCTGCTTGCAATAAATCTTTCATAGTGACAGTCTGTAGACCAAGTGAACCTTTGAAAGTTTCCAGTTCTTCACAGAGAACTTTGCTCTGGCTTCTAGTTTTGTTGTTGTTGTTTTTAATGCAGAGATCTGAGTTGATCCTTTTTCCTTTTTAAACTGATGGACTGAAGGATATTTTTCAAATTTAAGAACCAACCTACTATTTTTAACTATTCCCAACTTGAAAAGTAGGTAAGTAATTTACTTGTAGGCATTTCTTCCTCTTTGATTATAGCATTGCACACTGTGGAGGTCTTTTTGAGTTCCAGATCATTTGATAAGAGTGAACTGGATTCCATGCAATCCTGAGGCCATTCCTCCTTTGCCCTCCACAGAAACTCTGGTCCATGTATCCATTCTTTATGCTTTGGCAGAGCATTTGCTGTTAGTCCTCTTGAAGCTACACTACATTGCCAAAAGTATTCGCTCATCTGCCTTTAGACGCATATGAACTTAAGTGACATCCCATTCTTAATCCATAGGGTTTAATATGACGTCAGCCCACCCTTTGCAGCCATAACAGCTTCAACTCTTCTGGGAAGGCTTTCCACAAGGTTTAGGAGTGTGTTTATGGGAATTTTTGACCATTCTTCCAGAAGCGCATTTGTGAGGTCAGACACTGATGTTGGACAAGAAGGCCTGGCTCGCAGTCTTGGCTCTAATTCATCCCAAAGGTGTTCTATCGGGTTGAGGTCAGGACTCTGTGCAGGCCAGTCAAGTTCTTCCACACCAAACTCACTCATCCATGTCTTTATGGACCTTGCTTTGTGCACTGGTGCGCAGTCATGTTGGAACAGGAAGGGGCCATCCCCAAAGTGTTCCCACAATGTTGGGAGCATGGAATTGTCCAAAATCTCTTGGTATGCTGAAGCATTCAGAGTTCCTTTCACTGGAACTAAGGGGCCAAGCCCAGCTCCTGAAAAACAACCCCACACCATAATCCCCCCCTCCACCAAACTTCACAGTTGGCACAATGCAGTCAGACAAGTACCATTCTCCTGGCAACTGCCAAACCCAGACTCGTCCATCAGTTTGCCAGATGGAGAAGCGTGATTAGTCACTCCAGAGAACGCGTCTCTACTGCTCTAGAGTCCAGTGGCAGCGTGCTTTACACCACTGCATCCGACGCTTTGCATTGCACTTGGTGATGTATGGCTTGGATGCAGCTGCTCGGCCATGGAAACCCATTCCATGAAGCTCTCTACGCACTGTTCTTGAGCTAATATGAAGGCCACATGAACTTTGGAGGTCTGTAGCGATTGACTCTGCAGAAAGTTGACGACCTCTGCGCACTATGCACCTCAGCATCCGCTGACCCCCGCTCTGTCATTTTATGTGGCCTACCACTTCGTGGCTGAGTTGCTGTCGTTCCCAATCGCTTCCACTTTGTTATAATACCACTGACAGTTGACTGTGGAATATTTAGTAGGGAGGAAATTTCATGACTGGACTTGTTGCACAGGTGGCATCCTATCACAGTACCACGCTGGAATTCACTGAGCTACTGAGAGCGGCCCAGTCTTTCACAAATGTTTGTAGAAGCAATCTGCATGCCTAGGTGCTTCATTTTATACACCTGTGGCCATGGAAGTGATTGGAACACCTGAATTCAATTATTTGGATGGGTAAGCGAATACTTTTGGCAATATAGTGTATGTCAGCCAGGTTTAGCGTTGTCTTAATGTATTACCATTGTGATATGTCTGTGTTCTCCCTGATGGTTGCTACTCTATTAGCTACAAAGGTACGAAATCTAGTGTGCTCATGGGCTATGTACTTTAGAACTGAATGAATGTCTGTCCAAAATTTTGAACTGTTGATATTCAGTTCTAGTTTCTTTCTGAGCATCTTATCTACTTTGACCGCAAGTACAGCAGCAACAAGTTCCATGCATGGTATGGTAATCTGCTTGAGAGGAGCCACTCTAGCCTTTCCTAGCATGAATGAAACATGCACACTGTTCTTGTTAGTGGTCAATCGTAAATAACTAACTTACTGTGCCATATCCATTGTTTCTGGCATCAGTAAAAAATTACGCAGCTCAGCTTGAGCTGGTGGACTGAATTCTACTGGGAACAAGCTACCCTGAAGTCGTCCAGTTTGTCTAAGTCAGCAATCCATTTTGTCAATTTGTTTGCTGCTGTTGCAGGTATCTCCTCGTCCCATCTGTGTATGCTCTTGCATAGTTCCTGGAGAAGTAACTTAACAAGCAATGTTATGGGGCAAAGGAAACACAGAGGATCATATATAGATCTTACTACAGATAAAATGTTCCTTCTGGTGTGGGGTTTTTGATGAACAATGACGTTAAACTTGAATTCATCATTTTCTACACACCACACCAATCCAAGTGTTCTTTCTATGGGTAGCTTATCTCTGTCCAAATTTAACTCCTTTACCTCTTGAGCTCTGTCCTCCTTTGGAATGTTAGAGAGTACTTTGCAGCCGTTGCTTACTCACTTAGTGAGATGAAATCCACCCTTGTGTTGTTGTCTTTAGCAGTTTGTCTTAATGTGAAGTTTGCACACCTTGGGGAAAATATTGCACCAAAGAGATGCACCACCATACGATGTTCTACAGGAGCTTTGATGATATCAATATGAGGGCACCAAAGAAAGTGCAAAAAGTCAACATGAGATTTAGACACTCTGACTTGATGGAACATTGACTTACTGTCTGTCATTACAGCAGTAGGCTCTTGTCTAAATCTTGTGAGATCACCCGACAGTGTGTTGGTTAGGTCTGGACCAGGCAGTAGTTCTAAGTTCAGAGATGTGCCTTGGAAAGTTGCACCACAGTCAAAAAGCATCCTGATAGTCCCTTTTTAGGATAATATACACCATGGTGTGGGATATACCAAACCTTGCCATCGGTTCGTTTCAGCTCCTCTTGAAGCACTACTTATGCATGTCCATTATTTATCACCTCAGTTAGAAAGTTCACATATTCTGTTTTGAACAGTTCATTCCTTTTAAACTGCCATTGCAGACTTGAGAGGTGTTGTGCTGCAACTGGGTAGGTATTGGGCATGACTGGATTCTTCTTCCTGAAAGGCAAGTTTAGAATATAATGACCATCTTGCAAATGGATAGACTCTTCTGCCTTGAGGATTTTTTTTTTGTCTTCCTCTGACATTTCTGAGTTGTTTTCAGTCATTGTTGTATTGCTGCATCAATAGTTATTCTATTGAAATTCTATTTGCTGTAACATGAGGAAAGCCATTCTTGCCTGTGATGCTACTATTTAGCTTAGGATGCATTGTTTCCAATCAATAAATCAACCTCATTGTTTCCAATCAATAAATCAACCTCAACTTCAATGACTGGAATTCTCACCTTATTCAGGTAACGCCATCTAGAGAGATCATCTTTTGTAGGTATGCTGGTTGTGTCTACTGGCATTCACTTTTGTGCATACACCTCTGGTAACGTGATAAAGTTATTTTGCTCTAGAGCAGAGACTTTTAATGCACTCCAAACGCCACAGAGTCCAAAGGA
Organism: Tor tambroides; assembly: GCA_021397915.2. Lineage (NCBI taxonomy): Eukaryota > Metazoa > Chordata > Actinopteri > Cypriniformes > Cyprinidae > Tor > Tor tambroides. Next base: position 12,894 of record JAFVLL020010512.1, read on the forward strand.
GTGCAAACTCCAGGACCCAAGGCAAGCGGGAACCCTCGACGACTCGTCCACCACAGAGCCCGAAGGAGCGTGAAGCAGACCCCAAACGGCAAGCGGGAAAACCCGTCAACGCAGTCCACCACGCCGCAAAACACTCCCGTCAGCGACGCAGGCACTCCACCCGCAGTACTCTCACCACAAACACCGCCAGGTAGGCAGGCCGGCGGGTTCCGGTAGCCGGATGAAACACAGTTACAAAGCGTCATAGTGGGCACACCGCTTCTGCGCTCCAACGAGAATCAGAAAGATGAATTGTCCAATTGAAGTCCGAGTCCATTTATAAGTGTGTAGACGTAAAATCACATTTAAACAAGACAAAACAGACAAACATTACAGCCCCATTACAGGCTATTAAACTGTCATTTACACTATCATCTACAAATTAAGCCTTTTAGGTGCTTTCTTTTGACGTTCTGATCTCCTTAAAGTCTCTACAGTTTTCTCAGGGAAGTTTGGTACACTGTCAAGAGGCACAGGTGCCCCCAGTGGCACCGGAACAGCCGTTTCCTCAGAGCTCTGTGTGGGTGGCAGTTGTTGAGAACTCTGCGCTTCTTTGAGCCCAGAACTCCCCATGTTTTCTGACCCTCCCGCTTGATCAAGATAACCCCACTGCTCTGTAGCTGGATGGCTCCTCAGATGATCCTGATGACGACAGACCTCCCGCTCATCTGATAGCCTCACCACACAAGAGTGGGGACTGCTTTTTTTCATGATGGCTCCTTGTAACCAGCGCTGACCTCTGGCGAAATTCCTGACAAAGACAGTCTCCCCTTCCTGAAAACTCTGTCATACCAAGCTTTCTGCTTCCCTTGCTGGACCCTCACTTTCTCCTCAACATCCGGATGCAGCAAATCCAGGTGAGATTTCGGTTTCCGTCCCAGCAACATCTCTGCTGGCGCCAAGCCGGTAGTAGTCTGTGGTGTAATCCGATACTGGAACAGAAAACAAGAGAGGTTAGTTTCAACGCTTGCCCCTGACATCTTTTTTAAGCCCTCCTTCAACGTCTGCACCGCTCTCTCGGCCAGCACGTTCGATGCAGGATGGAAAGGTGTTGTACGGATGTGTCTGATTCCATTTCGCTTGACAAATCCTTGAAACAGCTCTCCCGTAAAGGTTGGTCCATTATCAGTGACAACTATATCAGGCAGTCCATTCGCTGAAAACACTTGGTGCAGTGTGTCGACTGTCACAAAAGCTGTAATGTTTTTCAAGATGTGTGCTTCCAGCCACTTGGTGTGAGCATCCACCATGGCCAAGAACATTCTCCCCATGAAAAGACCTGCGAAATCCAAGTGCAACCTGGACCAAGGCCTGTTAGGCCACTCCAAGGGCCGGAGAGGAACTGGTGGAGGCATTTTCTGGTTTTCCTGGCACGCCTTGCAGTGTTGGACCTTGTTTTCGAGATCTTGATCCATCTTTGGCCACCAGACGTATGCTCTCGCTAAACTTTTCATGCGTGACACCCCAGGATGGGCTATGTGGACCTCCTGTAACACTCGGGCTCATCCTGGCGGCGGCACCACCACCCTTGACCCCCATAGGATGCAACCGTCCTGAACTGAGAGCTCATTTTTTCTTCTCTCAAAAGGTTTCATCTCTGCATCCATGACAGTGGGTAGCCAACCCTGTAGAACAAATCTTTTGACTTTCAACAAAACCTTGTCTCTTTCCGTCCAAATTTTAATCTGCTTTGCGCTCACTGGTGAGTCATTCAACCTTTCCAGCAGGAACACGGTTTCAGGAGGCAGAGGAGTGGATGCAGGGATGTCTGGAAGTGGTAACCGGCTTAATGCGTCCGCATTGGCATTTTCCTTTCCTGCTCGATATACTATACAGTATTGATAGGCAGACAGTGTCAATGCCCACCTCTGGATACGAGCTGATGCCATGGAAGGAATGCTTTTATGCTCGCTGAACAGGCTTATGGTCCATGAAGACTATGAATGGACGACCATAGAGAAATCGGTGGAAATGCAAATACAATGGCCAATCCTTCTTTGTCCAGTTGAGAGTACCCCTTTTCTGCTTTAGTAAGCGTCCTTGACGCAAATGCAATGGGTTTCTCTGAGTCCTTCTCCATCACGTGCGACAGCACGGCGCCAATGCCATATGGGGAGGCAGCACAAGACACTCTCAGCTTTTTCTCTGGGTCAAAATGGATTAACACACTGGCTGACTGCAGCAGATTTTTCACTTTTGTGAAGGCAGCAGCCTGCGTTGCCCCCCACTTCCAATGGCAATCATGATGCAACAACTAGTACAACGGGGCCAGCACAGTTGATAGATCAGGCAAGAACTTCCTGTAATATGTTACCATGCCCAGGAATGATTTAAGCTCTGACACATTTCCCAGCTTGGGGGCCTCCTTGATGGCCCTGACTTTTTCTGGCACGGGATAGAGGCCCTGGGCTGATATTTGATGTCCCAGGTATGTTACACTCTCTGCCTGGAATGAACATTTGCATTGTTTTAGTCGCAGCCCTGCCTGCGACATCCTCTTAAGAACCTGATCGAGGTTACTAAGGTGTTCCTCTTCTGTTTTCCCCGTGATCAGTATGTCGTCGAGGTACACTGCCACGTGTGGAATTCCCCGCAACAAGCTTTCCATTGTCCTTTGAAAAATGACCGGGCTAGACGCCACCCCAAACACCAGCCTGTTATATTTAAACAGTCCTTTGTGAGTGTTGATCATGACGTATTGCTTTGACTCCTCATCTAGCAACAACTGTTGATAGGCGTGACTCATGTCGAGCTTAGTGAAAGTTTTGCCTCCTGCCATCATTGAGAACAAGTCCTCCACTCTTGGAATAGGGTAAGTCTCCAGTTTTGCTGCCTGGTTGACTGTCAGTTTATAGTCTCCACAAATGTGGACTGTACCGTCGTCTTTCAGCACGGGAACAATTGGGGCTGCCCAATCAGAAAACTGAATTGATTCAATGATCCCGAGCTGCTGAAGCCTCTCAAGTTCCTTTTCCACTTTATGCTTCATTGTAAATGGAACAGACTGGGATTTAAAGAAACAAGGTATCGCATTGGGCTCCACACAAAGTTTCACAGTGGTGCCTCTTAGGGTGCCCAGTTCATCCTTAAACACATCTGGATACCTCACAACCACATCCTCTGCACAAAGGCCTCTTATTAGCCTTATCTCACCCCAGTTTAACTTAATTTTACTGAGCCAATCCCGCCCCAGCAGGCTCGGCCCTGTTCCTTCGACAACAAGTAAGCGAGCTTCAGCCACCTGATTGCCATAGGCAATGTTCACATTCACAGCACCTCTTATGGGAATAATCTCCCCGGTATACGTTCTCAGTTTAATGGGAGATTCACATAATGCTGGAGTCTGATCATTGGACCATAACTTCCCATAAGTCTCCTCACTGATGATCGATGCCGAAGCTCCTGTGTCTATCTCCATCTTAAGACTTGCTCCATTAACTTGAATTGTCGCATAAAGAGGGTCTGAACGAGTTTCACTCAAGTTAAACATTGAATAGGAGGTCTCCTCTTGTTCAGCCTCCCCAATGTGATGTGTCTTTGCGTGAGGTTTTCCTCCATCCTTTGTGTTCTTCAGTTTAGATTTGCTGCCTCTGCATTTCTTTGCTAAATGTCCCTTCTTGCCATAAATATGGCACACTGTCTCTTTGAATTTACAAGTATTTGCATAATGAGCTCCTCTGCATCTATAACATTCCACGGTTTTCACTTTAACAGTCTTAGTCACATGAAACACATCACTTTGCACATTGCCACTTGCTTTCTGAATATCTTTTGCATGAAGTGCTGCTGACTCCATACCTTGCGCGATTTCCATTGCTTTTGTAAATGAAAACGTCACTTCCCCCAGCAGTCTGCGTTGAATTACACCATCATTAATTCCGCACACAAGGCGATCACGCAGCATGTCCTCCAGCACGGTCCCAAATTCGCAATGCTCAGAAAGCTGGCGAAGCTCGGCCACAAACTTTGCAATAGAGTCTCCTGACTTATGAAAATGGCTGTGGAACTTGAAAAGTTGCACAATCACTGAAGGTTTAAGGCTGTGGTGGTGCTGGATCAGGTCGATTAAATCTTTGTACGCTAACTCTCTCGGCTTCCGCAGCATTGCTAAGTTTCTCATGAGCTTGTAAGTCTTTGCTCCGCAGACACTTAACAAGATAGAGCATTTCTTATCTTCATCGGTGATCTCATTCGCGGCTAAGAAATGCTCCAAACGCTCTGTATACTCCAGCCAGTCACCATTTTCTTCCACGAATTCCCCCACAGTTCCGAACATCGCCATAATCCGTCCGTGCAGGGATACTTCGCTCTCGCCAACCCATATGATTCGTTAGCTGAAATGTGTCGTTTATCCTTGTCGCCAAATATGTAATAAATGGAGGCCAGACAATGCTTAACTGAACTGAGGAACTTTACTATCACCTACTTCCTTGCATCACAACGCATAATGGGGATGTGTCATTCACAATGCACATACACCCCTTAAAGGGGCCGCATAACATAAACGAGAACCTTCCTTAAAGGAACTATACCCTATTATCATAACAAATACAATACAAGAATTTGCAAGGTTAAGGTATGACCATTGAAAAGCGAAATGCTCATTGGGTCAGCAGGGTCAGACAAAAACAGGTGGAGAAGAAAAGACACGTTAACTGCAAAAGAATTAAGAATTAAGGTGAAGAATTAGGTGTGAAACCATCAGGAACCCTTTAGTCTCCTATTCCACCATTGTCTAGAACTGCAACCTACCTGGAGTCTCCAGAAGTACAAGGTGTCAGGGACTAGAGTGACTCTTGAAGAACCAGCACCAAATCCTCTTGTACCAGAGGATGTGGTGCTATTCCTTCAAGAGTCACTCTCAATTTATCTGACTATAAAGCCTTTAAAAATCAGTCTTCATGTATTTTACTACACTTCAGAATGTGATTCTTATTAAGCAGGGGTCATTTTTTAGGATTCTTTACCTAAGTCTCTGACTTTGCAATATTTAGTATTGCTTTAGTACTGAATCCTTCTCATAGGCATTTAATATTTTTTGACTTTTCAGTCTGAGTTAAATCTCTTTTTTGACTCATATCCGTAAAAAAAAAAAAAGCTTAATAATTATGCAGAGATGGACATTTATGTTCTTAGCAGATGTTTTATCATCCAAACTATTTCCTAGAAAGTTCACATAGAGTGTAAGCAGGAAATACTAGAATCTGTAGCTCTAATGTGATTTAATGAATATGAGAAGAATGAAGCTGATGCTGTGAAAGTGCTGGATTGAGGTGAGTTACTAAAGATCAGTCAAGTCAACAAGAGCCGCACAAATCTGATGTTGGTGGAGCTGATGAGTTTTGATTTCTGTTTTCTGTAGAGTTTCCAGTCTCTCTCAGCACCTCCTGAATCTACAGACGTAAATGATGATCTCTTCAGTTCTCTCTTCTCTTTTGATGGTCTGAGAGAATCTGTCCATCAGCTGAGAGACAAACTGGAGGATTTCTGCAAAGAGGAGCTCAAGAAGATCTCAGACAGAGGTAAAGTCCTGGAGATTCATCTGCTCTCAGAAACCAGTCCATCATCATCTCATATCATGGAGAACATCATATTAGAAATGTGTTAGGAATGGATGCAGGATCATGAGAATCACACTGTTCATGTCTGTTGATTTCCACAGTCACATTCACCAACATTGTTCCCAGGACCAGGAACGACTTCCTACAATGTAAGTCAGTAAGAAAACAAGCAGAAAAACTCACTGAGTGTGTTCATGTTCTTCCTGTAGAAGGAGAAAGAAGAGTTTTATAATTGATGATGTAAATGATGATTAGCACAGATATCTGGTCATCTGTACTGAGACACTGATGATACACTGAACATGAAGAGTTCAGCTACATGAAAAGATCAAACAGATTCATAATTCCTGATTCTGATGTGTTTTATCTCCATCAGATTCCCATCAGCTCACTCTGGATCTGAACACAGTGAATAAACACCTCCTTCTGTCTGAGAGCAACAGAGTGATTACTAACACTGGCACAGATCAGTCGTATCCTGATCATCCAGACAGATTTGATGTGTATCAGGTGTTGTGTAGAGAGAGTGTGTGTGGACGCTGTTACTGGGAGATTGAGTGGAGTGGAGATTATGGTGTGTTTATATCAGTGTCATATAAGAGCATCAGCAGGAAGGGAGGTAATGAGTGTGTGTTTGGATCTAATGATCAGTCCTGGAGTTTGATCTGCTATCCCTCCAGTTACTCATTCGTGCACAACAACACAGAGACTGATCTCCCTGTAAAGCCCAGCAGCAGTAGAATAGGAGTGTTTGTGGATCACAGTGCAGGAACTCTGTCCTTCTACAGCGTCTCTGACACAATGAGCCTCATCCACACAGTCCAGACCACATTCACTCAGCCGCTCTATCCTGGGTTTAATGTTGAATATGAATCATCAGTGAAACTGTGTTGATGAATCAGAATAGATTGATGAGAGATTCTACCCATAATGCTTTGAGTTGTATGATGAATAAGTAACAGTGAGACGTTGTAAGCTTTGTCCCAATTCGAAGGCTGCATCCTTCGAAGGCCATGAAGGTTGGGCCAATCGTTGTTAAATGTGACTCTCTGGCCTACGAAGGACTGATCTTGTCACCTAGCAACTGTGACATCTGCTGTTGATGAGTGGCAGTAACATTTGTACTGGACCTTTTTGAAAGTGATATTAGGGTGTTTTCACACTTGGTCCTTTTCAGGGATCTGAGCGTGGTTCGCATGATTTTTGGTCCATATGTGAACACTACAAACGATCTCAGACCCCTCAGAAATGAACCGAACCAAGACCATCTCGGTTTGCTAAAAATGTGCATTGTGAACACAAAACGGACCGGGCTCACTTGATTTTTCCATTCGCGAATTCTGATGTAGTTTGGTTATCAGACGTCTCCGTACAAATCAGCTGTTCAAATTATTATCAAATATTATCAAATGATTCGCTCACAACGTACACTCCTTTATTTTCATTTCAGCTGCTTTCAAGCTGTGTAAGAGTGACGTGGCTGTGTGCCTTGCCAGTTTAAACTTTTTTTGATACAAGGTTTTATGAGAGCGAAGATCCCAGCGGGGGCTAAACTATACTCTCTTTAGCATCTATTGTGTTTAAACTGTCAAAAATATCCATGGTTCACAGTTAGTTTTGTCTCAATCGGATGTAAACATCTGGGAAAGTAATCGCATGTGTATCAATATACTGATCTGTGCTTTACTGTAGTTCTAGTACAGCAGCCCAATATGAGAATTAGTAGAATCTATGTTATTTATACGATTAATAATATGCATTTTAATTTTAATTTTACTTAAATGTTGCTTTTAAGGATACCTATAGTGTACCAGCCATTAAATCATTAAACCATAAATATAATAATTGATACTTTTGACTGTTTTCTTAAAAATGGTTTAAAGGCTGAAATGTGAAGTTTATAAATTTTTTATTTGAATTCTTTTGAAAACCTGTAGGCCTATCTGAACTGTAAATCATGCTTTTTACAGTCTTTTTACAGTTTAATATGTTACCATAGACATTGCCCTACCCCACTCATATGGCATTAATTTTATCTGTGCAGGTCTTAAAAACAGTCTTAAAAAGTCTTAAATTTGAGCTTAAAAATCCTGCAGAAACCCTGTGTGCTATAAAATAAACATGATTACATAAACAAGGAAAACAATTCAAAATAAATATTACAAAGGTGTACAAAACTTATATTTTTGTGCAAAAGATAAAAATATTACAGTTTTGGAGGCCATAATGTCAGCCATAAAACACTGAACTGGATTAGATCCAAAAAGCAACAGTCTGAACACAAAGAGGTCTGAGACAGCATTACTGCTTAAGTGGACCAAAAAAGGATCCGAGTCCTTTTTCAGGAACAGCGACAATGTGAACAAAAAAAACTGGGTCCTTTTTCACTTGGTCCACCTGTTGGTCCACATAAAGGGGTCTGGGTTCGGTTCTTTTAAAGAGGACTCAAATGTGAAAACACCCTTAAACAGTCTAAAAACAAACAGGGTTCACAACGTGTCTAAATATGCTCACTTTGGTGCATTTAACAAATATAAACCATCTATAAAACAAATCTCAGTAGGATGTCAACATTTAAACTGCTTTAAAAAAAAAAAAAATTGTCACATTTGTATCGTTAGATATTCGAGTAAGCTGAAACCCTATATTTGCATCTAAAAGTGTAATCTAGCATTTTCTCTCAAAAATCCTGTTGTCATTGGCGTGCAATAAATCTCGGGATAGCCTGGGCCACGAAGGATCCATCAGTTGTATGCTTCATTCCTGGGAAATAAAGTATGCATTTCAAGGCCACATTTGAAGGAGCCTTTAAATTTGGACAGACTTCATGCCTCATTTAAGCAATCAGTTCTCAAATGCAGCCTTCGAAGGACGCAGCCTCTGAATTGGGATGCAGCTATAGAGTCTCTTCTTTTCTCTTCATGACATGATACAGCAGCCAAACTTCTGTCACTAAAATAACATGTCAGAACTAGATAAAAAATTGTTTGTCAAGAGCCTAGCATGAAAGTAGTTGTAAAAGCATTAAGTTTGAAAATTTTGAAAGTTTAGATAGATAGTTAGTTGTTAACATGTTTTAACATTTTGTTAACGTTTAAAGCTCTGTTCACACCAAGAACGATAACTATAAAGATAACAATATTAGCATCCACACCAGCGAATGTTTTACCATCTTGCTTGCATGTCCTAGGCTAGTTGCTAGGCTTGGCGATAGATAGATAGACAGACAGACAGACAGAGACAGATAGACAGATAGATAGATAGATAGATAATGTAAGTCTATTTTTAGGAAAACTGCAAGCATTAGTGCTGCATTCCGATTTATTGCTCTGATCTGATTTTTATATGGCTGTTAATATTATCAATTTTAAATGTGGCTAATTTCAAATTCCAGTGTGAAAGAAGGACAGTGCTGAAGTGACCCACATGTGCAAAAGAACGATAACAAGATGGCATGAAGCGTGCTGTCATATGTAAGTAAACATAGAGGCTTGCGTGGAAGGAGGCATCGCGTGTTCATTTATAAGCTGATGTGTCACGGAAGCCTGAAAATTTGTAAGCAGGAGAGAGAGCAAGTTTTTAAATATTTATGGTACGACCCTGTAAGTTTAGCTTGCATATAGCTGTCACTGTAATACTTGAGTTCAACACCTCTCTGTCTCTCCACTGACACCCTCCACAACTTTCTGTGATATTAACTGAGTGAACAAAGAAATACCAGTATGTAAAATCTTTGAAGTGACTGCTGTCAGCACGGAATTAGGACAAATGACGATCTAGTGTGACATAAAAGTTGCATGGATTCTGTTTTTACTGTTCAGACTGTTGTCGCATTGCAGGACATCTGACGTGAATCAGATTTAGGACCACATATAAAAGTGGCCTAAATTAAAATCAAACAGATCAGATTCCATGTGGTTTATGCTGTTCACACTGTCATGAAACAAAACAATCTGAGTCACATATGAGCAAATACCAGTAAATTTTGACCTCTATTGGGACATTTTTTGGACCCAGTGAAGAAAACAGCTTACAAATCATACAGAATGAAGTTTGCTGAGAATCTAAAAATGCCTGTAGTTTTGTGTGAGGGGCTAGGTTTAGGTATAGGGTTAGGGGTGTTTTAAACTGAATGAATGAGGCATTTATATAGTGCTTTGTGTATTGCTGTACACCCAAAGCTCTTTACAATCATGTGGGGGGAGTTTCTCTTTGACCACCACCAGTGTGCAGCATCCACCTGGATGATGCAACGGCAGCCACAGTACAACAGTGCCAGTGCGCTCACCACACACCAGCTACAGGTGGAGAGGAGAGAGGGAGATATAGCCAATTCAATGAATGGGTATTATTAGGAGGTCATGACTGATAAGGGCCAGTGGAGGGAATTTGGCCAGAACACCGGGGTTGTACCCCTACTCTTTACGAGAAGTGCCATGGGATTTTTAATGACTACAGAGAGTTAGTTTCATCTTACTCTTGTACATTGCCATAAGAGTTTCCTTGTCAGATTACTGTTTACTGTTGTATGACAACAGTCAGAGACACACATTCCCCTAACTGATGCTGGTACGCGGTATGACAGAAGTGACCTGTTCTTTTGAACATGTAGAAGGGAAGAGTACGGCCTGATCACCCAAACTTTTCAAAGTATGTTTTTGATAATGTTTATGGACATTTGCTTGCATTTAATCAGTCTATGTAATCAAATGGTTTCATATGATTAAGATGGGGGAATGAAGGATCTGAGCATCCTCAAATGCAGCCTATTTGTGTCTTGTTTTACTTACTTTATATTCATTTACTCATTCATTTATTCTTCATTCATTTATTCATTTATAAGCGTTTAATCATTTGTATTATTCCATTTAATCATATAATCATTTATATACTCAATTCATTGATTCATTAACTGATTAGTCATTTATTTTATTGTTGTTTTTTTATACTATTTTCCATTGTTATTTAGTCTTATGACTGTGTGTCTTCATGAATGAGAGATACAAGGGAATGTTCATGGAAACTCAAGGTTTATGGGATATGTTTTTCAGCAGTTTTGGTTTAACACTACTTGTTGAATTTGTGCTGGTCAGATGAAGTCTGAGTATTGAAATATACACAACTAAGACTATTCAATAAACTCTGCTCCTTTTTATCATCACTTCGTCTCCTGCTTCTGCTCTTCACTGGCTTTTTACTCAGTCAATTTCTTGGCTGATAGAAGACTGTTAATAGAGTTTTGGGTATGTTGGATACCAGACAAGACTTCCTGTTAACAGGTTTTGAGTATTAGTCTACTTTGCTAACGAGTTGTTCTGTTACCAGACAAAATGGATATTATCTGATGGGATCTGGCATCCGGGGCTGGATATTAATTATCTGGCGTGGAGGCATGATCTAACACTATATAAATAAAGCTTTACTTGCTTGCTTACTAACTATGGTGAGTCCCCATAAAACATGGAAACCCAATGTGTGTGTGTGTGTGTGTGTGTGTGTGTGTGTGTGTGTGTGTGTGTGTGTGTGTGTGTTGCACGATAAACCAGTACCTGCTTTTAAAAATAGTACGATTCCTCATTTTACTAGTACCGGTACTTTAAGAATGGCAGCGTTTTAACAAAAGTCATTTTTCCTGAGTTGCGTCGACATGAGAAAGTGGAGCAGTGTGTGTGCAGCGCTCTGCTTCCACTTCAATCACTGCATGAACACTGGCCAAACTTTATATATCTGCACAGAGCAGGACTGCTTAAAGTTACTGACAATGTGAGAGTGAATAAGAAACATGCATGAATGAGAAAATAAAAAGCGTACGTGCTTTGTTCCAAAAAAAAAAAAAAGTGCAATAAATCTTTTCAAAAGAACTCAGTACTGTACTCACGTGCTATCACACTCCACTGAAAGCTGCCTCTCTCAGACAGCATGCGATCGCGAATTCAGATCTCTTTCACGAGTTACAGCCAAATACACACACAACTAAAATGCCCGTCTTGGCTTATGACTGAAGTGAATTTAAACAACTGAGAGAGAAAATGCATGTGTAGGCCTGTCAATAAATTGGATCCGTGCAGCTCTTAAACTAAAGTGACAGACAAATATCTACTGCTGTCTGTATCTATAATGTTAATCAAACAACAAAAGAAAAAGAAAGTCTCTGATTTTGACTGTCATGAATCCAGTCTATGAATGGAATCTATGTTTGTTCACCACCAGAGGTCATTATCCACCACATAGACTCTCACACTAAACAGACTGTTACACTATACTCTGGACTACATTTCCCATCATCCATTGCACTGATTACACACACAGCTGCAACCAATCAACACTTTATAATGGTGCGTTCAAGTCATGTCGGATACATCGTATTTACGAGTTGAACGCACATGAATGCCACCACCATGTCGTTATTACGAGTGGGAAACTCGAAATTTTCTTTAAGCCCAGAGTTTCCGAGTTGGGGGCGTGTCAGTGAAAAAACGTGTTGGATGCAATGGACGCCGCCAAAGACTAAAGATATGCAGCGTCGGTAAAGTTGTTGAAATTAATAAAAAAAAAATTTTTTTTGTAATGTACAATAAAACTATATGTTACATATACAAAATATTATATTATTGTATAATTATAATAGAATATATAATTAAGATATTCAGTTTACATCACCTTCATAAATTAAATAAAAACGGAAAAAAGAAAAAAACACGATGCACATTCTTCATTCAATATTTTGTTGATGTAGAGTTAAAATAATAGTTATTTTATAGTAATTTTTTGTAGAAAAGTTAAATCGCCATCTTTTTCCAACCAAAGTGAATTGAACGCACCCGACATCGTAATAACGACTTGTCAACTCATAAGTACGAATGTCCCAGGAGGACTTGAACGCAGCATAAGCCATGGACTTCCTCTTGCTGATCAGCGAGTATTGTTTACATTTATCGCTGGTTAGCCGATAGCACATTACAGAGCCATTCCTTGTTTTCCCGAGTTCATAGTTTAGTCTTGTTCTTTGCCTGGATTACCCATGTCTTGATTTTTGCCTGTTTTCCTCATCTCGTCTGATCTCTGTCTGCCCTGGACTCTTTTGCCGTCAGAATCGCCTGCCATGGATTACCCCTCTCGTCTCGTGGAGGAGGAACGCGACACTGCGTCTGTGCCTGTAATGGCGGCTGTGGAGTTCAGTCAACCACAAGCTCCGGGACATTCAAGTACACTGATCGCTACTCCAGTGATTCAACCCGCTCGTGAGATGGCGGCCGCACCGGAGCGCGCTCACATAATGGTGGCGACAATGGAGCCCATTCACAAAATGGCGGCGACAACAGCTCCCCGTCATGTCACAGCTGTCATCCCAGAGTCTCGTCACGTCAGAGCTGATCGTCCAGAGTCACGTAACGTCACAGTTGATCGTCCAGAGTCTCATCACGTCCTGTCTGTTGCACCCAGATTTTCGAGGTCGGTTCTTCGGTATCGCAGACTGGCATCTAGCGTGGAGGATCCACCGCTGGTGTCAGTCGGCGCAGCCGGTATTCATAAACACACTCATTCTAACCCTCCCGTTCCTGAACTGATTCCCCTGTCTGTAGCGCTTCCCATAATGGGGATCGCTTTATGGAGTGTTTGGGCTGCATACACCACCACTGAATCTCTAGAGACAGTGAAGTCCACTATGATTTCTCCATAGGTGGGGGCAGAACCTCTCGAGGTAGTGGCGCTTGCTGCTGTGTTTCCAGAGCCGATGGCGCCCGCTGCAGTTTCTCCAGAGGTGGCGGCGTATGCTGCAGAACCTCTTGATGCGGGGGCGCTTGCTTCAGCTCCTTGCGTGGTGTAGCGCCCAGCAATGATCTCTCTGCCTGTCCTGTCACGGCTATGGAGGCTGTCTGTGAACTCTCTGCCTGTCTTGAACCGGCCATGGAGGCCAATGATGAACTATTGTCCTGTGCCAACCCAGCCAAAGAGGCTGTCTTTGAATTATCAGCATTGTCTGTCATTGCCAAAGAGGCCACTAATGAACTGTCTGTTTGTCCAGTCACACCCAATCAGACTGAGAATGAACAGTCTGTCTATCCAGTTTGTCAAGGAGTTTCCTTTTGAACTGTCTGTCTGTCTTGTTTCAACTGAGTCTGACTGTGAATTGTCTGCCTGTTTAGTTTCACTCACTGAAATGTCTACCAGTCCAGTTTCAGTCAATGCACCTGGGTTTGATCTGTCTGCCGGTCCACTGCTCCCAAGTGTGTCTCATTCTGAATCATTTGTCTTACCAGTCTCAGTCCATGAACCTAATTCTGAATTATCTGTATGTCCTGTTCCAGTCCATGAGTCTGATGTTGAACTGTCTGTTTTAAATCAGCTCTTGAATCTAATTGTGATCTGTCAACCCAATCAGCCTCTGCCAATATACCTAATATTGAATTGTCTGTCTGTCCAGCCACTCTCAAGGAAACCAACACAGAGTTTGCAGCCCTGTCTGTCACAGCCCAAAAACCCGATTTGAACCCTTAAACCTGCCTGTCATGAGCCCAGAAACTATAAATGCACTCCATGTCTATCCCGTTAACCCTGTCATTGCCATAGAGACCATTCATGAACTGTCTGCTTGTTCTGTTTCCCCAAATGTGTCTGAACTGTCTGTCTTGCCAGACCTAGTTAGTGAGTCTAATTATGAACTGTCTGCCTGTTCTGTTTTCCCAAATGTGTCTGTTGAACCATCTGCCTTGCCAGTCCCAGTCAGTAAGCCTATTTGTGAACTGTTTGCCTGTCCAGTTTAAGTCAGTAAGCCAGATTTTGAACTGTCTGCCTGTCCAGTTTCAGTCAATGAGTCTGTTTATGAACTGTCTTCCTGTCCAGTTTCAGTCAATGAGCCAGATTTTGAACTGTCTGTCCTGCCAATTTCAGTCAGTGAGTTAAATTATAAACTGTCTGCTTATCCAGTGTTCCTCAATGTACCCGATTCTAACCTGATGGTATGTCCAAGGTCTACTGTTGAATCTGATTCTGAACCATCCATCTGCTCCACCGTGGTGGTCTTCAGTTATGCTCTGGTGGTCTTCTGCTCCATCTGCTCCGCCGTGGTGGTCTTCAGCTATGCTCTGGTGGTCTTCTGCTCCATCTGCTCCGCCGTGGTGGTCTTCAGCTATGCTCTGGTGGTCTTCTGTTCCATCTGCTCTGCCGTGGTGGTCTTCTGCCCTGCTCTGGCCTTATGCTCCGCCTGTTCCATCTGCTCCGCTTTGGTGGTCTTCAGCTATGCTCTGGTGGTCTTCTGCTCCGCCGTGGTGGTCTTCTGTTCCATCTGTGGTCACCCATTTGGGCCCCTTAAGGGTTCTGTGTGTGGCCCACCTTTTCCACAATTATTAGAACCCATTTGGGACCCATGTGGGCCCATATAATGAAAATCTACATGGGCCCCACCTAGAGCCCACTATGGATCCATCATGTGCCCCTATGGACTAACACACATGGGGCCCAAGTGGAGCTGATGAACACAATTTTATGGGTCCCATTTGGGTTGCCCATGCAGGGCCCAAGTGACAGACCATTAAAAACCCACATGGGGCCCACGTGGAAATGTTGGCTGGGATGCAGTTTTAGCAGTGGAGACATTTGCAGAGAAGAAAGAGAGGAGTGACTGATACACACTAAAGTCAGTAGAGTTTTTTTTATTTGCGCCACTTCCTCTCTGCAGCCCTGAATCTAGAGCAGGGGTGTCAAACTCAGTTCCTGGAGGGCCACAGCCCTGCACAGTTTAGATGCAACCCTAATTAAACACACCTGATCCAGCTAAGTCATTAAGGCTTATTTGAAAACTACATGGTATGAGAGTTGGAGCAGGGTTGAAACTAAACTCTGCAGGGCTGGTTGAAACACCCCTCTAGGAACTGAGTTTGACAGCCCTGGTCTAGAGTGATGTTCACAGAGAACATGTTCACATGTTCACAAAGAACATCGGACAGCCAGGGAGCAGAGGGGGTGGTGCATGCTGGTCTGGATGAAAGGGGGCAAAAATTGTCTAAGCAAGATGTTAGAGTGGAGCAAAGAGTGTCAGTAGCACTGTTTATGTCCAGTGCTGAGAACTGAGAGGGTGAAGGAAGTGAGGATGAAACCACTGAGGATAGGCTAGACGGAGAGTGTGAGCGAAGGTTACACCAAAAGGTGACCTGCGGAGGAGTGTGTGTTGTGTCAGGAGTCAGTGTGAGGTTGGAAGTGATGAGGAACTGGTATGAGGTGTGCAATGGAGTAACTTAAGTATTGTCAGTGGAGCAGTAGCATGTGTAGATAAGGTCCAATTGGTTACCTGATTTGTGAGCAGCTGTAGTAGACACTCGCTTGAGGTCAAATAAGGTGAGTAGAGTGTTGAAGTCAACAGCCTGGGGTTTTTCTAGGTGGAAGTTGAAGTCTAGTAGCACTAGAGGAGTACTGTCCTCAGGGAAGTTTGATAGTAACACATCCAACTCCTCCAAGAAGTTACCCAGTTGACCTGGGGGACGATAAACAACTACAAAGTGGATTTTAACAGGGCGGGTGTGATTCAAATGAAGTGTTGCCAGTAAGAGATGGTAGAAGATCAAATTTCCATTCATTTGAGATAAGTAGACCAGTACCTCCACCCCTCACAATCGAGCGAGGAGTATGGGAAAAAGTGAAATTAGTGGACAAGGCCGCAGGGGTGGCAGTGTCCTCAGGTTTGATTCAAGTCTCAGGGCCATGAGGTTGAGACTTGAATGAGTAGCAATAGATTAAATAAATTCTGCTTTGTTTACAGCAGACTGACAGTTCCAGAGACCAATTGGAATAGAGAGTGAAGTAGTAGAGGACACAGAGACAGTGTGCAGATTATTAAGACTGTGCTGCCTCCAACGTACAGTGCGTGATTTGCGAGTGTTAGTAGTAATAGTAGAGATTTGAAAGCACATAGTGAGTACAATAGACTAAACAAGTATATAAGAACAAGCTGTACAAAAAGAAAAGAATGAGGAGAAAAGCAATACTCAACTGTCTTGTCGGTGTTATTGCTCGGTGGAATTGTGCAAGGTAGAGTCGATGGTCTTTACACTCGTCGGTCTTCACACGAGGACTGCCGTGGTGTACTGAGCAAATATATACTCTCCTGATTTCAATTAATTGAATTCAGCTGGCCATGCCTTACTACTTAACAAACCGAAACTGGGAAGCCATGCAATATGCACGAGAACAAACACAACTTGAGCACACGATTACCACGGTAAACACAGTAAGCAAGACAATATTTCCTAGCAACGACAACCTAAATTCTAATGAGAAAAGAAACAAAACACTTACAAACTGCTGTCCTCTTCTGCTGCTCGACTGCTTCTTTTTGTCACAAGTGCTGAAAAGTGAAGCCAAAACTTTTTGATCACCCTCAGGTGGCTGGACCCAGTCTAGGTCATAAACCCCACCCTCTCCACATAATCTAATGGGACGCGAGAAAATAAATAATTAAATTATAATTCAAATAATTTTTTTTTCAAAAATGGTTTGTCGTCATTTTATGTAGTTTTTAATCACGCTGATGTAAGTTCAAGTGTAGTTTTTTTTTTAATAAGTTTGCTTTTAGTTAGTTATGTGATGCTATAAAAACGGGAGTGTGATTTCACGATTGACATCTGAGATTGACAGCTTCTCTGAGTGAATTGAGGTGCCAATGGATTTTTTTTTGGATCTTCAGGAGGGGATTTTAGTTGTATTTAACAGGCAGTCTGACATATTATAACACCGAAAAACAAACCAGACAGGAGAGTATATTAACGTCGGTGGACTTGAACTTAAAAAATAGTGTGTATTGATATCTTTTCACAGTTGAAACAAGACACCCTCTGATGTTCATTCATGTTTATTTCCTGCTATGACTAGTAAAGATGAAGAGATGATCGGTTCATGTGCCGCTTGAACTGAGGCGCTACAGCGATCTGTCAAGACGTTAAAGAGCCACAAAACAGTATTTGTTGTTTGAATTTCTTTTTAAAAAATGACAAAATTTGAACATTGAGATTTTGTTTCATACTAAAAGTAACCAGCTCTGTCTGTCTTGTCTGTCTGTCAGTGTCCTCTTTTCTCCGTGATGTATTTTTCAATGCGTGAGAACATGATGCGTGACATAAAAGTGCCATGGTTTGTCGGACGTAGCAACAGTAACTAAGGGGGGCGGATCTTTGCAAAGGGTCAATTTAGAGTAGGGGGAGGTTGCTGGCTCAGGTTCTGAGATGACAACATGAACATCTTTCTTATAGTAGAAAATGACATCTGGAGTTTGTGCTAGACTGCAGGGTCAGTATTAACATGTTGCCTATGGTGAGCGTTTATTTTACTTTGCTTGGCAGTATAATCTGGTAGAATAAATTAAAATACTTATTAATTAATAAATAATAAATTACTAATAAATGCATAATTACCAAACTAAAATTACATGCTCAGATTTTTTTTTCTCATATTGTACAAAGAGTAAACAAAAACAATCTGAAATTAACCAAATTGCATAAAAAATATATTCCAAATTATACTAAAATAAAGTATTTTATGTATACAAACCATCAATTGAATTTAAAAGCAAAAAAAAAAAAAAACTGCCAATCTGGGACACATATCTATAATAGAAAACAGTCTGCAGTGGTCGCACCACATGATAT